>CM053028.1:511588224-511855447 GCA_028564925.1 Lithobates sylvaticus | reverse complement strand
CGTGTGTACAGGGCATAACACTCCTGACCCTGGGGTAGAGCCCCTGTACAGGGGTCTTCTTCTGCTTGACTGGATACAGGAACACTGCCAGACCTCAGACTATTTGGGCTCACTCTCCATCTTTTGGGCACACCTCCCCAGTGTTATATAAGCAAATCTTGTGCCACAGATTAAAAACAGGTGTACCAGCAGCTAAAACTAGGCAACCATGCTTAACTCATTTACACCTTGTTGTATGGTACTCAGGTAAATAAAAGTTATGCAAATCCAAAAAAGCTCACCAAATGATATCAACAGTGTCAATACAAATAAAAATAAATATTTTCATAAAGTGCACCCATTCTGAACAAAAATCTAAATTTTTTTTTAAAATATATTAACCCTATAAAGTGCAAGTGCTCAAACAATAAATATGTGTATTAGTCCAAATTTCTTCAATAGAAAAAAGTAAAAGGGCAAAAAATGCTTCTTCTTTTTTTTTTCTATTAATTATCCTTCTTTATTGAAAGTATTTTTGTACAAACAATAACAGTCAAAACAAATCACTAATCGTATAATGCCAGCAGTCACCAATAGATGATTGATAGATTGGATCTAGAAAAGAGAGGCATTATAATAATAACATAGGGTATAGGGGGTTAGGGTGGTAAGATGGAGGAGAAAGTGAAGGGAGGTTATGAGGGTGAGATAAGGGTAGCGGAAGGAAGTACATAAGTAATAACTGCATGTATAAATAGTGCCGTCTAATGTCATAATGAGTCTGCATTTTGGCTATAGACACTAGAGAAATTATGGTGAAAAAGTGTCAAGTATGGAACAGGAGTGATGAAAACCTGTTCGGTTTTATTAAGGCCTAGTCTTGCTTCTATTGTCTGTGATCCAGTGCTCACATTTTGCCCTGAGTCCGTGCGAACATTTGTTCAAATGTAGCATGGGTGTTTAAAAAGTTTATGACAGTAGGAAGAGATGGAGCATGATCTGACTTCCAGGCACTGGCCAGGGCTCTTTTAGTGGCAATTAACACATGAGTGACGAAGAACTGGAATTTACGTGGCCATTTATCCAAACCAATGACAAAAAGAGCTGTTTCTGGCGCCATCAGGCCTGCTATTCCAGTTGTAGAGGTGATAAAGACAAATATATATTTCCAGAAAGCCAAAACTTTTGGGCAGTACCACCAGATGTGGCTGATGGAACCTACGTGCCCGCACTTCCTCCAAAATAATAGGGATTGGGCGCTAGGGTAGCATTTATCTAATACTTGTGGTAAGGTACTGGTGTAAGGTACCACCTGTGTACAACTTTTTGAACTGTTTTCCAGTGTGACATGCAGTGGGACATTTTCTTGGGTCGTCGGAAGGCTTGATGCCATTGCTGTATTGTGTATGTAGCTCCTAAATCATGTTACCATAGCTTCATAGATCGTGGTTTGTCCGGGAACACCTTAGAACACAAGGCTGTGTAGATCAGGGAGATCCTTTTTTAGAGAGTTTTTCAGAGTTAAATAGTGTGAAGACTGAGTTTAGTAGTGGGTCCCCCCCTTTCTTTAAAGTAGAGAGGAGATGGTGGATTTGTAAATACTTATAGAAGTCTTTATGGGATCTTTTTAGGATGATTTACTTTATTATAGATTATGTAAAATTTTGTTCATAGCCCTCTGTTTAACACGTGTTTTTTCATGTATTGTCATTATTTCCATAACGCAGTGCTTGTACCTGTCTTTGCGCTTTTCTTTCCTTTTTATTTCTTTATGAGATCTGTCAAAGGATTTGGTAAGGTCCTGGAAAGAGAACATCTGTTGATAGTCAAATAATTGAACCACTCGTTTGAGACCTTGGCACATCCAGGAGGTGATGTCCAGGTCCAGGATTAGCAGGAGTAATGATGAAATTGGAGTGTATGAGTCAATTGTTTTGTGAGTTTTGTTCGAAAGCTTTAGGACAGAGAGCCAAGTCCAGCGGGTAGCATTGGCTGTACCCAAAAATTATCTAGGGATTCTGCGGGTGAGCGTTGTGGCTCCTATTAGTGCCCAGAGTTCAGAGGATAGGGCTTGTTGTTTGATTTGGATCCATCTCTTGTCTATCTTCGGGGACTACCAGAATTTAGTTTGGTCCAAAATAGAAGCCATGTAATATTTAGCAAGATCAGGAGCACCCGATCCCCCACACTAAAGACCGGTGTGAACATTGACTCTTTCCACACTCTTGCTCTTTTATTATTCCATAGAAAGGTGTTCACAATTTTTTGCAGGGTCTTGAGATTAGTTGCTAATATAGGGAGGGCAATCGTTCTAAAAAAATATAACACATAACATTTTGGTGAGAGATATTTTTCCTGCCCATGATGCTGTGGCTTAAAATTATTTGAGAGGTCAGAGAGTCTACTGAGCAGGAGTGAGTAACTTGTCCTGAAAATATTTCTACCCGGGCATGTCAATTTGATACCCAAGTATGTTATTTGAGAGGAGTGCGCCCATGAGAAGGATGAAAACAAGGAGACTTGTTTTTGCAGTGATGGAGAATGTTGTAGTGGCAACATGAATGATTTAAATTTGTTAACTTTATATAGGGATATTAATTCAAACTCATTTAAGATGTGTAGAGGAAAGGGTGTCTGTTAGGGTGAGAAGAATGTCATCCGCATATAACTCAATGGTATACTCCTTTTATCCAACCATTATACATTTTATTGCTGAACATGCTTGGATAGATTCTGCCAGAGGCTCAATGACTAGTGCAAAAATGAGAGGGGATAGAGGGCATCCCTGCCTGGTGCCGTTGGTAATGGTGAATGGATCTGACAGCATACCAGAGATTCATACTTTAGCACTAGGATTAGAGTATAAAGCTAGTATGGCTTGCCTAAAAGGTCCTGTGAGTCCAAATTTAGTCAGAATTTGCTTGAGATAGCCCTAATGTACACGATCAAACGCCTTCTCTGCATCCAAGGACAGGAGCAGAGAAGGTGTCTGATGATATTCTGCCCACTGGATCAAGTTAATAAATCTTCTGGTGCTATCGGGGGTTGAATGCCCATTAATAAACCCCCACTTGATCTGGGTGTATCAAGGTGGCTATTAGGGGTTGGAGTCTGTTGGCCAACAATTTGGCATATATTTTAATATCACTATTTAGTAGTGAGATGGGCCTAAAGTTCACTGGGGTAAAGGGTGATTACCCTGGTTTAGATATAGCTACGATAAGTGCCTCCAAAGTTTCTTTGCCTGTTTGTGCCGCTTGGTTAGCCACTGCGCTGATGTATGGGGACAGGAGCTAGACATGTGCACTGCCGAAAAATGTGTTAGTTTTCGTTGCATTCATTTTTATTTATTTATTGTTGTTTTTCGGGTCATTCATTATGATTGAAACTTGTAAATTCGAAAATTCGAAAATTCGAAAATTAGAAAATTCGGAAATTCGAAAGTTCGAAAATTCAGAAATTAGAAAATCTGAAAATAAGAAAGAAAATCCTAAAATTCAAAAGAACGTAAATCTGAAAATTCTAAATAATAACTAACTAATAATAACTAACCAATACATTATAGATATTGGAATTTCCTTTCAAATTTGGTTGTCAGCAACGTAAGAAATGCAAATTTATTCAAAGTTACGAATTCGTTCAAACTTACTGCAGCACAGAATGTCACTCACATAATGTCGTGTGAACGCCACTCGGAACAGTAATAAAATGAGCACAGCTGTGGGAGTCGCTAGAATTTTGCTTATGTTCTTCCCTAGTGGATTGCCCCGCAGCCAGACTCGTTCACGCAGTCTCAGCCACACTGTTCCTCAATAACCAGCCTAGGGATGTTGTTTTTATTTTTCGAGAACTTGGATAGGGTTGAGGGAATTAAGTGGAATACTTCAAATAGAGAAACTACTATATGTATACAGATTGAGAACAATTAACTCCTTTCTGAAAAGCTAAAGCAGATGTCCTTGCATATAGCAAGCTATGGACTGCAGTTGAAAGCAGACTTCTTTCTTTACAGCAATAAGAGCAGAGTCCCTTCACAAGGATTTAGATAAACTAAGCCCTTTGGGACACCATCTGATGTCCCCTTTAGCAAACACGCAGCTGACCATCTAGCACAAGAGAGGTGGCAGCAACCCAAAAGTCTCTAAGATCTCTCAGCAATCTGTACTCACAAAATGTATAAGGAAAGCTGGTTGCCTCTTTCCAACTTCCAAATGACATGTTCCTCCAGTGATACCAGACGAAATCTTCAACAGACAGCCCCTCAGTCAGCTCTCCTTAGCTTCAGTATCCAGACCCTCAGGTCCCCCACATGAGGCCTCATGAACAGCAAGCACATGGCAGAGTTGCCCTAGAGGGAGAGAGTGCCGAGAGAGTATATTACCTAACACACTAGTTACTGCCACACTGGTTACAGCGTGGCAAGCCAAATGTACCTAACAAAACACACCCAGCTCCACTGAACACAGCGAGCCAGCACTAAATCTAACTCATGCTAACACCTATCTTGGAGGGTGCTAAAGATAAAGAAAATAAGCTTGTTTTTCTAAGGCCGCGTACACACGATCGGACTTTCCCGTGGGATTGTTCCCAAAAGTCAGACGGACTAAGTTTTAAGTTTTGACTTAAAATTGTCCGCCGGACTCGGCAGTCCGGCGGACAATCCCGCCGTCTGTGTGCTAGTCCGCGGGACTTTTGAAATAAACGGACTTGCCTCACACACGGAGGAAAGTCTGTTCATTTAGAACGTGACTCCAGGTAGATGGGACTAGCCAAGGAAGTCAATGCCGCCGCGCTAGCCCCGTCACCTGGTATGGATTTAAAGGGGAATCCCTAAGCCGAAAAAATGGCGTGGGGTCCCCCCAAATCCATCTCAGACCCTTATCCGAGCACGCAGCCCGGCCGGTCAGGAAAGGGGGTTGGGACGAGCGTCAGCCAGCATCCTCCGGGACTGTGACATCATATGGGGGTGGGGTCACCATGTGACATGAGCAGGTGACCCACCCTCTTGTCCCTATATAACTGGCAGCGCAACACATCGGTGACATTAGAACAGGAGACAGCGACGAGTCAACATTGGAAAAAGAAAAAAGAACAAGAAGAAGAAGAAGCAGAAGGCGGCGGCGACGGCGACGGCAACACAACAAGCCCGGGCCACCACTCGTAAGAGCTGGAAGAAGAAAGCGGAGGCCTGGCAAGAAGAGCAGAAGAGACCCCCGAAGTGGGAAAAAGACCCCCAGACGGCAGCGGCGGCGACGAAGAAGAAAGCCGGGCTCCACTGCTAGTGAAAGAGCTAGTAAAAGAGCAAAAGATAGCGGAGGAGTCCGACAAGAAGACCCCCCAAGACAGAAGAAGACCCCCGGAGCTGTGCAATAAAGTATTTTAAAAAAATTTGTGTTGTTTTTTTTATTTACACTTTTTTCCTTAGATGAATGGGTAGGGGTACATCGTACCCCATGCTCATTCACATAGGGTGGGGGGCCGGTATCTGGGGGCCCCCTTATTAAAGGGGGCTCCCGGATTCCGATAAGCCCCCCGCCCGCAGACCCCGACAACCAACGGCCAAGGTTGTCGGGAAGAGGCCCTTGTCCTCATCAACATGGGGACAAGGTGCTTTGGGGTGGGGGGGCTGCAGGGCCCCCCTTTCCCCAGGGCACCCCCCATGTTGAGGGCACGCGGCCTGGTACGGCTCAGGAGGGGGGGCGCTGGCTCGTCCCCACCCCCTTTCCTGACCGGCTGGGCTGCGTGCTCGGATAAGGGTCCAAGATGGATTTGGGGGGGACCCCCACGCCGTTTTTTTTGGCGTAGGGATTCCCCTTTAAATCCATACCAGGTGACAGAGCTAGCGCGGTGGCATTGACTGCCTTCGCTAGTCCCGTGTACCTGGAGTCACGTTCTAAATGAACGGACTTTCCTCCGTGTGTGGGCAAGTCCGTTCCTTTTTTAAAGTCCTGCGACTTTGGCCAAAACTCCAGCGGATTATCCGCCGGAAAAGTCTGCCGGAAAAGTCTGGGCGTGTGTGGGCAAGTCCACACGTTCGGTAAGTCCAGCGGACCTCCGCTGGAAAGTCCGGCGGTCCGAGCGTGTGTACGCCAAATAAAATATACAGTGCCTTGAAAAAGTATCCATACCCCTTAAAATGCTCCAGACTTTGTCATGTTACAGCCAAAAACGTAAATGTATTTTATTGGGATTTTATGTCATAGACCAACACCTAAACTGACAGGCTGGCCAAGGAGAGCATTAAACAGAGAAACAAGAGGCCCATGATAACTCTGGAGGCGCTGCAGAGATCCACAGCTCAGGTAGGAGAATCTGTCCACAGGACAACTATTAGTCGTGCACTCAACAAATCTGGTCTTTATGGAAGAGTGACAAGAAGAAAGCCATTGTTGAAAGAAAGCCATAAGAAGTCCAGTTTGCAATTTGTGAGAAGCTATGTGGGGGACACAACTAACATGTGGAAGAAGGTGATCTGGTCAGATGAGACCAAAATGTTACTTTTTGGCCTAAAAGCAAAACGCTATGTGTGGCGGAAAACTAACAATGCACATCACCCTGAACAAACCATCCCCACTGAGAAACATGGTGGTGGCAGCATCATGTTGTGGGGATGCTTTTCTTCAGCAGGGACAGGGAAGCTGGTCAGAGTTGATGGAAAAAGATAGATGGATCCAAATACAGGGCAATCTTAGAAGAAAACCTGTTAGAGTCTGAAAAAGACTTGAGACTGGGGCAGAGGTTTACCTTCCAGCAGGACAATGACCCTAAACATACAGCCAAAGCTACAATGGAATGGTTTAGATCAAAGCATATTCATGTGTTAGAATGGTGTAGTTAAAGTCCAGACCTAAATCCAATTGAGAATCTGTGGCAAGACTTGAAAATTGCTGTTCACAGACGCTCCCCATCCAACCTGACAGAGCTTGAGCTATTTTGAAAAAAAGAATGGGCAAAAATATCACTCTCTAGATGTGCAAAGCTGGTAGAGACATCTTCAAAAAAACTTGCAGCTGTAATTGCAGCGAAAGGTGGTTCTACAAAGTATTGACTCAGGGGGGCTGAATACAAATGCACGCCACACTTTTCACATATTAATTTGTAAGAAAAATGTAAAACCATTTATAATTTTCCTTCTGCGTCACAATTATGTGCCACTTTGTGTTGGTCTATCACATAAAATCCCAATAGAATACATTTACGTTTTTGGTTGTAACATGACAAAATGTGGAAAATTTCAAGGGGTATGAATACTTTTTCAAGGCACTGTATATATTTAGTTAGCTGTATTAAAGGTATATGGAATATGCAGTTCAGTTTTGGACACCGGTTCACAAAAAGGATATCGGAGAACTGGAGAAAGTGCTAAGAATGGTGACCAACTTGTTAAGTGGCATGGAGGAGCTCAGCTATGATTGGTTGAACCTAATGTATTATCTCTAAAGAAGAGATAAGGGTAGGTTATCATCAACATGTATAAACACATAAGTGGTCCATATAGGGAACTGCGTGTTGAGTTATTCACGTTCAAGTCTTTATAGAGGACCAGGCGGAACTCTTTATGTCTGGACGAAAAGAGATTTCACCTCCACATACAGAAAGGCTTCTTCATAGTAAGAGTGGTGACAATTTGGAATAGACTCTCTCAAAAACTAGTTCTGGTCAGTTTAGCAGATTGTTTTAAAAAGGAGCTGGATAGATTCCTAAATGCACAAAATATAATTGGATACTAATATCTATAGGTAATAACACCATGGATTGTTGGAATATTCAATTTATTTTCCTGCTGGAGCAAATTGGGAAAAAAAAATGTTTGCCTTCCTCTTGACCAGTGTAGCCCAGATATGCCACCCTAGCTGAAACCATATAACTCCATATAACTTTAACTTACTTTAATAAATAAGAGACCACACCAGTTATAGAGTTGAATGGCCATAACAGCTATTTATTAAATACCAAAAATAAGAACTCCAATTTCTTATTATAAATAAAACATAAATAACACAATAACGTTAACTCTTTCAGACCCCTTCTGAAAACATAAACAAAACAGGTTAAACCCACATATTTATTGGTCAGTGACGGATCTAAGTGCTTATACCATAAACCTGATATCAACCGATATCAACCACCAGGGGGCACTGCGGGATATACAGAAACCCATGGGTCTCTCACCCACCCGATAACCAACATTCCCGCAGTGCACAATACCATTAAACATCAACAACGTTTGATGTACAAAGGAGGGGCCATCTATTGATGAGCCCCCCACCCACTTACAACCTCTATAACTGCTGCCGTCACTGACCAACAAAACAACCAACGCCAACCCCCCCGGCTGTTATGACGAAAACCTTTCAAACAACCTGAAACGACAATGAAAACATTAACACATCCAATAAACATCCTTCTAAAAAAGGTGAAGGGTGGGTGGGTGAAAACCTGCCTCCTCGAGCTCTGTCTCTCCCACACTGTCTCCCCAGCTCCGCCCCTCCACTTTATATGGCCGCTCCCCCTGCCCTGTACAGACACTCCCATCTAACTTACTAACCCTTTCAGGTAGCAAAGTGTGTCACTTGACACACTGTCATGTGCGGCCCTCCATGACCATTCCCTTACAGTGCATTTTATTACGGTCCTTTCTGGATTAGCTGTAGGTATAAGATTCTGTATATGGTGGTTTTCTATATATTCAATTTATTTATTTTTTATTTTTTGTATTTTTTTACTGGTTGAACTACTGTAGATGGATGTTTGTCTTTTTTCAGCCTAACTATGTAACTATGTAGCCTTTTTCCTGGACCTCAGCCTAAATGTGCAACAGGGTTAGAACCTTGTTGCAACAGGGTTAGAACCTTGACAACAGCAGGTTCCTGCTATTGTCTGTGGACCTGCTGGGGAGAATTAACCTTATTTTTTAACCTGTTGATGATGTTGTTATTATTGGAACGGGAGGTAAGGGTGAATTTACAACAGAGGCATAGACACGTTGGCTCCGAATCTAATCCTTTCTACTAAAGTGTTTTTTTTTTCCTGTTTTTTCACCTTAGGAGAGATTTGCCGTCTCTTGCTGTCCTGGTGACAATATTGTCACATGAAGTGAAAGGGAATCTCTCCACGTAGGGACAACAGGCATCAACAAAAACACAAACACCTGTTCTATACTTTCCATATTCTTGTTCTATCCAATACCAGAAAAGTGTTCTTTCGCTGAGATATACTTAAATTTTCTATTTTTTTTGTGCGTGCACAGAAAATTTTATAATTTAATAACAAACTATGATAAAATAGTGCCTTGAAAAAAGAATTTATTTCAAAAAATAAAATAAAAAAAATAGACATCCCTCCCATGTTAAATATGATAAAGTAACCCCCAAAAACGTGCTAAATCTTACTGACATTGAGAACTAAAGTTGACATAAATGTCTTATTGGAAGACAAAACGTTACATTTTAATGTGGCTCCCATACATCCAAGACCGATACTTCACTTTTTCAAAAGCAAAAAAAAAAAAAAAAGAAAACCATTAGCGTTGACATATTGTCTACTATGTGAATTAGCTGCACGCTCGCCCTGCCGTTCTCAGGATTCTTTGTGCTGAAACATCCATAAATTTGTGTTGAATTTAAATGCCTCAAAATTGAGTTTGTGTTTTTTTTTATTTTATGAGAATTGCAAGTGGCATGATATATGTTTATTTAAGGCAAATAAGAAAAAAAATACCCATGTAAAAAATTATATGGCCCTATCTATAGACTTTTTTTTCAAGAAGCCTACAAAAAAAGTTAGTTCTTGTAGAAAATTGCGAAGCTGTGTAGTGTATCATGAAATATAAAGTGGTGATACCAGAGACCTGTCAGTCAACGATCCATCCATCTGACTAATTGGCTCCTTACCATCTTCCCATCCTGTATATATATATTTTTTTTATTACTGGTCGCCTCTGGCTAAAATGCAAATTCCGAACAATAGACACCTAGGAAACGTTGCTGCTTTCTTAATTATCTGTCAGACCGAAGGACCAGTGGACCCTGGCCTGCGCGCCAGCGTTATGCTAAGCAGAGGAGCATCCGGGGAATTGGGGTGACAGCTCATTTTCTTCCTGTGTTTTCCGATATATGAATGACAATGCAGAAAAATGTTGGGTTTTCCCACAGTTCTTCAGAACACCTGGGCTATTGCTCAGGGGAGTGCGAAACCCGAACTGTCACTCTTCGAGACATGGCCTTATTGCTGCGCCGGTGACAGGATTGTTGACAAATGCCAGCAGTCATCTCGGTATCTGGGGAGATGTCAACCATGATAGTGTCAACAGCCTGACAGAAATTGTTAATGTTTAAACTTTTCCCAGCCACCGAATTCTGTCTCGCTGATCGTATTTGTCATAGGAGACTCAATCTTTGTCAAACTTGCTTAAAAATTAACACTTCTAGCGCTCGCTTTTGTGTTTAACTGGCTGGCAATGTATTTTTAACGCTCGCCATTCAAGGTAATGTCATAAGGGGAGGCTGCAAACAACTCTTAATGTGAAACGCATTACAAATTTATGACATTGTTGTCCTTTTGACCTTTTCTACAGCGATAATTATGTTTTTATTTTCCTGCCCGTTTTTCGCCCTAGGTGTCAGTACGTTGAATAATTCAGGACGCGTAAGAAATGCATAACTCAGCATGCGGTGATTGCAAAAAAAAAAAATATATATTAATTAATTATAAAATGGTACTTAACCCTTTTTCGGTGTTAAGGGGTCCACGGCAAATTTGCAGTTAAGGAGGTGTTAACATACATTTTCTTTTCAGTTTTTTTACGGAAATTAGTTAAAGTGTATTTCCATCTTTGCAGCCATATTTGGACAACAACTACTTTATATTTGTTACATGTTCCCATTAACATAGAAAAAATAAAAATTACTGTTTGCTTACTGTACCTTTTTAAGCGCTTTTTATTTGTTTAAAAATCCCACCAAACGCTCCCCTGCTGTGTCATGGTAAAGAGGACCTCCACCCTCCCCATCCACTTTCTGGCATTCCACTCCTACCCTTCTTCTTTCTCACAATTGCATTTTTTTATTATTATATTTGTCGGGGAAAAAATCCCCAACCTTTACAGATTGAACGATGTTTACCTGCCCGCAGCTACTTGAGATACATACACTATATTGTCAAAAATATTGGGACACCTGCCTTTACACGCACATGGACTTTAATGGCATCCCAGTCTTACTCCATAGGGTTCAATATTCAGTTGGCCCACCCTTTGCAGCTATAACAACTTCAACTCTTCTGGGAAGGCTGTCCACAAGGTTTAGGAGGGTGTCTATGCGAATATTTGACCATTCTTCCAGAAGCGCATTTATGAGGTCAGGCACTGATGTGGACAAGAAGGCCTGGCTCGCTGTCTACGTCCTAATTCATCCCTAAGTCACTTTTCAATATTTCAGTGATTATACTTTAACATTGTTGTATAGTACATTCTAATGCAACTTTTAAATCTAATATATATATATATATATATAGTATATTATAATATATATCTATATATACCGTATATACTCGAATATCAGCCGAGTTTTTCAGCAAATTTTTGGCCCCTCGGCTTATACTCGAGTCAATGACTTTTCTGCAGCAGAGAATGACATTTTCCGACCCGACTTTGGGGCCTCGTATCTCGGGGCCACTTAGTGCTAAGAACCCCAAATTTGGTGTACAAACCCAGTGGACCTAGCACTACAACATATTCAAATGTTCCTAACACCAAGTGGCCCCGAGATACAGGGCCCCAAACTCGTTCAACTCTGTCTATCTGCAGCAATGTTATTTCGGGACCCTTTGGCTGCAGCTATGGGGCATCTAGGAACCCTTATCTGCCAAGTTTGAAGTTCGGGGGACCTATGGCTGCAAATGGGCACAGTGAGGCTGCAAATGGGCATTGTTGACCCTCTTTTACACTTACAGTAGCTGTGCATTTCTCACCCTAGTCTTATCCTCGAGTCAATAAGTTTTCCCAATTTTTTGTGGCACAGTATATATACAGTGGGTATAGAAAAGAATCACCCGCCTTTAAAATAATCACATTTTGTTATTTTGCAGCCCGAAATAAAGACAGACACAGTTTTTGTTTTATACAGGGGAATTTACATATTGCAACTTATAACATCCAAGTGAAAGATCTCACAGCAACAAGTCAGAGAAAAAAATAAAAATAAAAAACAATCACTGAGTTGCAGTCACCCCCTTGTGTCAGTATTTTGTTAAACTACCTTTTGCTTTAAAGCGGGACTGTACCTGGAATTTTTTTTTTAAAAGCCAGCAGCTACAAATACTGCAGCTGCTGACTTTTAATAAATGGACACTTACCTGTCACAGGTTCCAGCGATGTCGGCAGCAGAGGCCGATCAATCGATCGGCTCTCTGCTGCTGCCGGCGCCATTCTCAGTGAGGGAATCAGGAAGTGTCGCCTTTGCGGCTTCACTTCCCAGTTCATTACTGCGCATGAGCGAGTCTCGCAGCGCAATGAGAATCGTCAGCGCTGTCTGCCGGGACACGTGTGACAGACAGCGCGCCAGGACAGAAAGTGGCGTAATCTCCCGTGGGAGTTTATGCCCGGAAGTGGGTGCAGATACCTGTCTTAGACAGGTATCTGCACCCCCCTCCCCGCTGAAAGGTGCCAAATGTGACACCAGAGGGGGGGAGGGTTCCGAAAAGAGGAAGTTCCACTTTAGGGGGGAATCCCGCTTTAATCACAGCCTTTAGTCTGTTGGGACATGCCCACTCTTCTTTGCAGAACTGCTCAAATTCAGTTAAATTTGATGGTGACAGTACAGTCTTCAAGTCATTCTACAGATTTTCAATGGGTTTTGAAAGTGATTGTAATCCTAAAAAAAAAGAGATCCTGTTCCATTATAGTAGGTTAAACTATACATTATCACAGTGTTTGTGCTGTCTCACCTGTCCCTCTCTAATGCCGCGTACACACGACCGCACTTTTTGACAGCAAAGGTCCGACAGAACGAATCCGTCGGAACAATTCGATCGTGTGTGGGCTTCATCGGACCTTTGCTGTCCAAAAATCTGACGGACTTTAGAAATGGAATGTGTTTCAAATTTTCCCGCCAGTTCCTATGGGGAAGCCCATTCGTCTGTATGCTGGTCCGACACTTGAGACTTTTTTCGCCAGGTGAATGGGTAGGGGTACGATGTAACCCATAATCATTCACATAGGGTGGGGGGCTGGGATCTTATTAAAGGGGGCTCCCGAATTCCGATAAGCCCCCTGCCCCCAGACCCCGGCAACCAAAGGCCAGGGTTGTTGGGAAGAGGCCCTTGTCCTCATCAACGTGGGGACAAAGTGCTTTGGGGTGGGGGGGCCATCTTAAGGGCATGCGGCGTGGTACGGTTCAGGAGGGGGGGGCGCTCGCTCATCCCCACCTCCTTTCCTGCCGGGCTGTGTGCTCGGATAAGGGTCTGGTATGGACTTTGGGGGGACCCCACATCATTTTTTGCCATGTAGGGGGTTCCCCTTAAAATCCATACCAGGCACCGGCTCCCGCCACGGGGCTTGGAAGGTGTCAATCTCGCCGATAAAAGCGGCGAGATTGACTTTCTTTTGTAGTCCCGTCGTACCTGGAGTCACGTTCAAAATGAACGGACTTTAGTCCATGTGTGGGCAAGTCCGTTCATTCGGAAGTCCGTCGTAACTCCCTCGAAAATCCGTTGGGAAGTCCGTCAGACCTAGTCTGCCGGAAAGTCCGTTCGTGTATGCGCAAGTCCGCTTGTTCAGAAAGTTCGTCGGAACTCCACCGAAAGTCTAAAAACTAACATTTACACTGTGTAGGATGGCTTCATAAAACAGAGGAGCTGGCAGTGATTTTTTTTTTTTTTACTTATCAACCACTTTTAGTCTGGGCTCTGACTATGCCATTCACCTTTTTCTTTTTAAACCACTGTGTGGTAGTTTTTGCTGTGTGCTTTGGGTCATTGTCATGTTGGAAGGTAAACCTTCTTCCTATTGACAACTTTCTGGCAGAGGGCAGAAGATTTTCCCCAAGAATTTGATGGTATTTTGTCCCATCCATTTTTCGTTCTATCCTGACAAGTGCTCCAGTCCCTGCTGCAGAGAAACACCCCAATACCAGGATATTACACCCTCCATGCTTCACTGTAGGAATGGTGTTATTTGGATGGTGAGCAGTATTGAATTTCCACCAGACATATCGTTTGGTTTTGAGGCCAAATCACTAAATTTTAGTCTCATTGGACCATACCACCTTTTTTCATTTGGCCTCTGAATCCTCAAGGTTCATTTTGGCAAAGCTCAGAAGTAACTGCATGTGGCCTTTCTTGAGGAGTGTATTTTTTCTTGCAACCGTCCCATATAAGCCACATTTGTGGATAATTTGTGATGTTGTTGTCACATGCACACAATGACCACTCTTTGCCATAAATTCCTGCAACTGTCTCAGAGTTGCTGTAGGCATCTCAGTAGCCTCTCTGACCAGTTTCCTCCTGGCTCTTTCATCCGGTTTTCGAACATCTTAATGAAAACTCCAACACCAAAGACATCACAGCTTTCAATAATTTTTTTATAAAGTTAAAGGGGTTGTAAAGGTAATTTTTTTTTCACCTTAATGCATTCTACATCTGACTATACCGCCCCCCCCCCCCCAGACCCCCCGTTTTACTTACCTGACCACTCGAAAGTCCCGCGCTCGCCCCCGACGTTCTCTTCACCGCTCACACTGGCTGTTGATTGGCTGGAGTGGATGGATTGAAAGCAGCACAGCCATTGGCTCGCGCTGCTGTCAATCATATCCCGGGGGGCGGGGTCGAGTGATACAGCGAGCTGCTATAGCCGCCGGCTGTATCACGGGAGCACACCCGCAAGTACTCCACACCATGCGAGGGAGCTCGCATTAAGGTGAGCAGTACTTGCGGGAGGGAGCCGAGACAGCCGCCGAGGGACCCCAGAAGACCAGGTTCAGGGCCAGGCTTGGTGAGGGTAATTGTGGCACACTATATGCACCACATTGAGTGATAAGTGGGGCCAAATTGTGCTTAGAAGTGGGAGGAGCATAAATGATAAATCCAGAGTTAATAGTAAAATGCTAATAAGTATAAATACCAAACTTTTTGTGTAGGGTAATGCACAGGAGTGACTCTGCCATGCTCATTTTACTAAACAAATACTCCAATCCTGTACTAATCCTTACAAGCATAAAATCCCAAGCTGCTGGTGAATAACACCCCCTGATGGTTTGAACTTCCAATCAACCAAAAAAACTGTGCTGGCTTTTTGGTTAAATGCTCATATCATCGCTAAAGAGCTCTGCAGAGTATTGTACACATAACTTCCTATAGGGGGGGATATCTTTGATGATTTCGAAAAACTCTGCAGAATATTACAGAGATCTTTTTGCAGGGATTTCTAGCATTGTTTAGAGAAATCTGCAGGGTATTGCACAGATAACAAAGTCCATAAAGATATGGATGAGCGAGTTTGGGGTGGAGGAACTTGACTGGCCTGCACCTCAATCCGATAGAACACCCTTGTAATGAATTATAGCCTGCGAGCAAGGCCTTCATCCACATCAATATCTGACCTCACAAATAAACTTCTGGAAGAATGGTCAAACATTCCCATAGACACACTCCTAAACCTTGTGCACAGCTTCCCAGAAGAGTTGAAGCTGTTATAGCTGAAAAGGGTGGGCCAACTCAATATTGAACCCTACAGACTAAGACTAATTCATGTGCGTGTAATTGCAGGTGTCCCAATACTTTTGGTAATATAGTAACGTTTACAGCGTAGGTCAGCTAAGCACATTGGGGTATTTAAGAATTAATACAGTGCAAAGACACAAGAGGTTGCCAAGGACAACAAAGGTTTCTGTAGCAGTCTGTCCCAAGTGTGTGCATGTGGCAGATGGCCTTCTGCCTTTTGCAGGAGGAGTTGCTGTAGGCACTCTCTCTGTGAGCAGGTCCATCTCCCATAGCAACAGCAGCAGATCACCACAGAGGTCCTGAGCCTGTCCACAGGTATGGAAGAGGAAAAAAAAAACTTCAGTGTTTCCCCAAAAATAAGACCTACCCTGAAAATAAGACCTACTCTTATTATTCAGGAGGGCTGCAATATAAGCCCTACCCTCAAAATAAGCCCTAGTTTAAAATGCTTGTAAAATCCTATAATCCACTATATTATAGTACTAAATAACTGTACAATGTCTGTAATTTAATTGTGGCAAATACCCTCAGTACAGTGCCCCTCGGTGCTCAGCTGACTTCCCGCACATTGTACATTATATACTACTGTAATAGAGTGGATTCTTGGATTTTACAACGACTTTTACTCGGTTCCACTGGGAATTCCTGACAGGCAGGGAGGGAGAGGGGGAGAGAAGACAGCACATTACATGGTAAGGCCTACCCCAAAAATAAGCCCTACTGTGTCTTTTGTTGCCAAAATCATTATAAGATCCAGGCTTATCTTTGGGGAAACACGGTAAGTGCATGCATGGAGTCCAATTTATTTGTTTAAAACTGAAGCCCCCCTTTACATCTGGTGTCCCCATCAGAGACCCCCTTTACATCTGGTGTCCCCATCAGAGAGCCCATTTTACATCTGGTGTCCCCATCAGAGAGCCCCTTTACATCTGGTGTCCCCATCAGAGAGCCCTTTTACATCTGGTGTCCCCATCAGAGAGCCCCTTTACATCTGGTGTCCCCATCAGAGAGCCCCTTTACATCTGGTGTCCCCATCAGAGAGCCCCTTTACATCTGGTGTCCCCATCAGAGAGCCCTTTTACATCTGGTGTCCCCATCAGAGAGCCCTTTTACATCTGGTGTCCCCATCAGAGAGCCCTTTTACATCTGGTGTCCCCATCAGAGAGCCCCTTTACATCTGGTGTCCCCAACAGAGTGCCCGTTTACATCTGGTGTCCCCAACAGAGTGCCCGTTTACATCTGGTGTCCCCATTAGAGTGCTCGTTTACATCTGGTGTCCCCATTAGCGTGCCCGTTTACATCTGGTGTCCCCATTAGCGTGCCCGTTTACATCTGGTGTCCCCATTAGTGTGCCCGTTTACATCTGGTGTCCCCATCAGAGAGCCCCTTTACATCTGGTGTCCCCAACAGAGTTCCCATTTACATCTGGTGTCCCCATTAGCGTGCCCGTTTAGATCTGGTGTCCCCATTAGCGGGCCCGTTTACATCTGGTGTCCCCATTAGTGTGCCCGTTTACATCTGGTGTCCCCATCAGAGAGCCCCTTTACATCTGGTGTCCCCAACAGAGTTCCCATTTACATCTGGTGTCCCCATTAGTGTGCCTGTTTACATCTGGTGTCCCCATTAGTGTGCCCGTTTACATCTGGTGTCCCCATCAGAGAGCCCCTTTACATCTGGTGTCCCCAACAGAGTTCCCATTTACATCTGGTGTCCCCATTAGCGTGCCCGTTTACATCTGGTGTCCCCATTAGTGTGCCCGTTTACATCTGGTGTCCCCATCAGAGAGCCCCTTTACATCTGGTGTCCCCAACAGAGTTCCCATTTACATCTGGTGTCCCCATTAGTGTGCCTGTTTACATCAGGGTCCCGATCAGAGTGCCCCCTTACAAATGGTCAGTTAACCCAATCAGAGACCCCCCCCCCCCCCTTACATGAATTGTCCCTATCAGTGTGCCCCCTTACATCAACTGTCTGCATCAGACTGGCTCATGGATCAGTGGATGCACTCTCAGACACCTGGGGAGGCACAACTAAAATTGATGGGGAGCACAGCCCACCCTATCACCCCCCTGGATCTGACCTTGCTTAGATGTGATGGCTGCATTTGTTTTCTTTTTCCAGCTTTCTTTCTTTTATTTCCATCTGGTTATCCAGCAAGCAAGTGTGTTGTTTTTCAAAAGAACAAGCTCTCTTGCAGAAAGTATCAGTTCACAGGTATTAGAAAAATCATTTACCACTGATAGGGGTGATGATTAGATTTTATTTATTCATGTAAAACCTTTATCCCAAAAGAGACAAAAAAAAAACCTGTTTGCTGCCATTGCATCTAAAGTGTGAGCTGGAGTTTGGCTTCAATTTGTTGGTGGTTCTAATTCTGCTAGTATAACTAATGCCGCGTACACACGACCAGACTTTTAGACAGACTAGGTCAGACGGAACTAATCCGTCTGAAAATTCGATTGTGTGTAGGCTCCTTTGGACCTTTGCTGTCCAAAAATCTGACGGACTTTAGAAATAGAACACGTTTCAAATTTTTCCAACGGACTCGAGTCCGGTCGAAAAATCTGCTCGTCTGTATGCTAGTCCGAATGACAAAAAACGTTGGCTACTGGCTATGAACTTCCTTATTCTAGTCTGGTCGTAGGTCATCACCTTCAAATCCGTCAAACTTTGGTGTGATTGTGTGTGGCCAAGTCCGTTCATTCGAAAAGTCCGTCGGAACTCCGCCGAATGTCCGTCGGGAGGACCGTCGGACCTAGTCCGTCGAAAAGTCTGCTCGTGTGTACGTGGCATAACACTCCCCATCCCCCCAGACTGACAATGCTGCTATCTGCTGTGCTGTCTGTGCTCATTCATCCAGAGTGGGGGCACAATAATACAGGAGGTGTGTTATTGGCCAGATCACAAGGTAAAAACAGAGGGAAAAGGTTTAAAAGGAAAAAGAAAAAAAAAAAGAAAACAGATGCAGCAACCACATCTATTGATTGTTAAGCTGCAATATAATACATTTTTGGTTTTAGGTTTAATAAGGCTTTAACTACTCATAGGTGGAGTGGGCTTATACCTACAACATATACTATATAGGTGAGCGCAAAAGAGGTGAGTGAGCAATTGAAGACTGAGAGAGGTACTAGCCTGTAGGCTATTCATTACAATAACTACTTTGTGAAAAAATTACACGTGCACGCATGTCCATTATTAAATTTTTTTTTATTCTATATTTTATTTTCAACTATTTTTATACATTAACACAAAGACAATTTCATTGCATGCGTATCACGAAACATATCCTAAATATACATCATTTCATTTCATCCAGTTATACATAGACCCATTATATACAAAAGAGATAATAATAAAAAATAAAAAATAAATTACATTCTTGACTCTTACTTTTTGAGGAAAGAATTATTCAGAGACTTAATAACGAATACAGTATTTGTGTTGATTACTTTGTTTTTTAAAGTTATCTTTTAATCCCTTTGAAGAGGCGGGAGCTGGCCCTTTAAAAAGTTTTCAGTGCCAGAGGCATTACATGTGCTTCCCGGTCATGTGATTACCGTCATTGGCTGCAGTGCTGAGACAAGATCATCTAGTGCCTGGAGCAGTGGCGGCTGGTGAAGTTTTAAGATGGTGGGGCGCCAGACCCCGCCCTTCCTTTTTGGCACCTCCCACTTCTCATAAGCCCCACCCCTTATTGACACCACCCGCTCCGTCCCCTGTATTCCACTTGCTAGTGCAGTGATGGCGAACCTTGGCACCCGAGATGTTTTGGAACTACATTTCCCATGATGCTCAAATTCACTGCAGAGTGCATGAACATCATGGGAAATGTAGTTCCAAAACATCTGGGGTGCCAAGGTTTGCCATCACTGGTATAGTGTATAGTGTTTATACTATAGTATATAGTGTAATACTATAAACTATACTATATATATTATACTATATACTATACTATACACTATACTATATACACTATACTATACACTATACCAAATACACTATGCACTATACTATATACACTATACTATATACACTATACTCTATATACACTATACTATATACACCTGTCTTTCTCAACCTTTTTACACCAGAGGTACCCTTGAAATCATTTTCTAGTTTCGGGGAACCCTTACTAAAACCAATCATTGGTGGTCAATGAAAGAAATTCCCGTTACATTTGTGGTCATGTGGAATGAGGCAGCCCTTACACTGGTGGTCAAAATGCAATCCCTTTGGATGGCTTAAAAGATTGTTGGCTTCATGCAAATGGCTCTACCAAGTGGCATTGACCCCAGAACTATGCAGACACTTTAAGATAGGAGGTCAATCGGCCACAGCTCAAGGAACCCCTAGCAACCTTTGGAGGAACCCTAGTTGAGAATGGCTGATATACACTATGCTATATACATTATACTATATACACTATACTATACACTATACTAAATACACTATACTATATACACTATACACAATGCACTATACTATATATGATATACGCTATACTATATACACTATAGTATACACTATACTATATACACTATACTATACTATACTATACTATACTGATCATAACACTGATCACCCCACCAGGCCTATTCTGATCACAAGCAGTCATCTGTGTATTACTGACTTCTATAGAGCTGGAGAAGTAAGAGGCATCCTCATCCAGTGCTGGGGATGGGGTCAGTGTCAGCAGCAATCTAGATCCTGATAGAGCAGTGGATGAATGGCCACCTACCTGTATGCAGGACAGCGAGGTGTACAGGAGTGTCTGATGACCGGCTGACTCAGAGAGGCTCAGGCCTTGCATTCCACCACCACCATGGGACTGGGACAAGTCGAAAATGGATGCAGTTCCACTAAAAGCACTGCCCTATGTCCTCTGCCAATCATAAAACACCACACAAAGCATAATTCTAAATGAGAGTGTTCCGGGCGCATCGCCCTGCGCCCCAAGGACACTCTAAAGGAAGCCGATAAAGCTTCTAAACTGCAATCACATAATTGCAAAATGTCATGCTTACCATAGGCACCTGTGTGTCTAGCCCCTCTCACACACTTAAAGTAAAAATGTTTCTTTCCTGATGACTAGCTCTGGGGGGGATGGCGCCCCTGTGCCCCCTATTGACGGGCTGCCACTGGCCTAGGGTGAAGATGCCAAATGGTACCCCCCCTCAAAATGTTGTAGCTTTATGTGTCCCCTCCCTCCCCAAAAATGTTGAGCACTAATCTTCCGACTTACCCCCTAAGAATTAATTCCCAAGCCAAAGTTCTCCCCAAACAAAAAATCCCCTCTTCCAGTACAAATCTCCCCTCCCAACTCAAATCCTCTCTCTTCCCAAACCCCCCCCCCCCAGTACAAATCCTCTACCTGTGACGGACCTCGTACCCAAGATGTCCGCCGTAACTGCTTCCTCTGTCCGGTACCACACAATCCAAGACCCCCTTAGCTTACCCAGTCACCAGACAACACCAGTGTAGGGTACATCAGGAAAGCCTCTTTATTTGACATGTCACACTTATATACAGTTGACAGATGAATCAAGCCTAACCTAATTAGCATGAGCTAATTATCTTAATCAACACTGGGCTCCATCATTCAATTGCAGGGTTAATTAGCACACACAACAATAGGTGAAATACTCTTACAAGCCAGACAATATTCATTAACACAACAGACAGGTGGCTGGAGTTCATGAGTCATCACATTAGCGTCTCTTGCTAATATGCCAAATACACATACAGATTCTATGTGTATTGGGGGGGCAGCATGGACCTGAATCCAAGTACCACCAGCTCAGGGGTCCCAGGCTTGCAGCTCAAAGAGCACTGTTCCCCCAAATGCCAGGGCCCATAATCCCAAGGTAATAGGCTCGCGTTCAGTCCCCTCCAACAGCCTGTGTCCCAGCCAGGTCTGTCACATTTCTCCCCTTTCGGCAGGAGACTAACACAGGAGGAGACCCCAGACGGGTGGACTCCGAAGTTAGTCAGTGGTTCCAGTCCTCTAATGCCTGTACCCACACAGTACCCCAAACAAATTGTTCCAAACAGAGCACAACTCACCCAGCCAACTTCTGCCTCTCTCATAGAACATATCCGCCGCTGGGGAGAGGCCTGGACTGGCCCTTCTCCCTGGAGTCTTTTCAGCCGCTGGAGAGAAGACAGGGTGACTGGGCTCACTCCATCCTGCTGTTGGGGATCTGGGCCGACCGCCCAGCATCCCTGGGTTATACTGGTGGAGACTGCATTCCCATCCACCTTTACAGGGAATCTGTCCTGTTTTAGTTGCGGGCAGAGGCCAGCAGCGCTCTGTTCCGTTGCCAGCAGTTCAGGTGGGTGTAGGAGCTTCCCTACATCATCTCCTCCAGCTAACTGTTGGGGAGAGAAGCCGACTGCCCCAGCTCCCTGGAACTCCGCAGCTGTTGCTGGTGCTGGACAGAGGTGGGTAGCACTCTGCCCTGTTGCCAGCACTTCTGCTGGGGACTCCACATCCTCCGCTCTGGTTAACCGTTGGGGCAGGAGGCTGGCTTCCTCCACTCCCAAACTGTGTAGCTGCCATTGGGGAGGTGAGCCGGCTGCTTCCTCTTCCATTCCCTCATCTGGCCGCTGGGATGACATGTCTGTGGTATTGTCTCCCAGGTGCACGGATCTTTGCTGGGGAGGAAAGACCGCTTTCTCCACCCTGGCCGACTGTTGAGGAGGGACAACAACCACCTCCTCTCTCTTCTCCCCCTGTATCTGCTGCTGGGAAACGATCGCCACCTTCTCACCCTGAGCCTCCAAAACTGACACAGGTGTGGGGCAGAGGTCTTGGACCCTCTGTCCGGTGACCAGCGATTCAGCTGGGGAAGTTCCTTGTAACTCCCCAGATACTGCTGTTGATGCTGGGCAGAAGTTAGCAGAGCTCTGCTCTGTTGTCAGCACTTCAGGTTTGGGGACAGCAATCTCCAAAGTTTCCACTGCCGATTCTCTTGCATGCTGCTGGACAGGCATATTCCTCCATCCAACCTCGTTTTGTGCAGTAACCGGTTTGTCAAGGTCAGTCAGCACTTGCTGCATCCGCCATAAGACCTCCGCGTCCATAGCTGCGGGGGCAGGTGGGCAAAGCACTCTGTTACTATGCCACATTGCTGACTCTTCAGCCAGGATTTCAGAGCTGTCTGCTGGTATTTCCTGATAGTCCCAGGCAAAGGGAGCCCCACCCTGCTGCTGAGCAGTGTCTAGCAGCTGTATGTAGGCAATCTCCAGCTCCCATTCCTGAGCGGCCAGGAACTCCAAATCTTCCTGTGCCCAGAGCACTTCCGAGACGTTCAATCTTTGCTCTCTGTGCTCCATTATTTCCTCCAAACGCCACTCCAGATCACTCCCAAAGTCGGGGTCCTCGGACAGCCTCCAGTACAACAATCCCAGGCCATTATAATCAAAGCCTTCCGTGGGCCTGTCATCCGCTGTCCACGGGCACACTTGGGCTACATACCACCGGAGGGCTCTGTAGCTCTCGTCCAAACGCATTTCTGCCCGAATCAGCCTGCTTAATTCAGCTGTCCACTCCTGCTTCGGTTGTTCCCCCAATAACAACATTCGTACTTCATACTGCGACCAGTACCTTACATGGATGGAGGGGAGAACTTTTCCCTGGTGTCGCTGCTCACAGGCTAGCGCTTCTTTCCAGAGTTGTAGGCGAACAGAATCATACCATCCCAGCAGGACCTGCACCGATACTGGTCTTCTGTGCTGTAGCCGCATCTCTCGCAACCTCCTTCCGAATTCCTCTTCCATGACGTATCTGTACCTCTGCTATCCGGGCCTTGGATCCAGGTGATGATTTGGATGTGTTCACGACAAGGAAGCACGATCCCACCGCTGCCAGCCAATTGTGACGGACCTCGTACCCAAGATGTCCGCCGTAACTGCTTCCTCTGTCCGGTACCACACAATCCAAGACCCCCTTAGCTTACCCAGTCACCAGACAACACCAGTGTAGGGTACATCAGGAAAGCCTCTTTATTTGACATGTCACACTTATATACAGTTGACAGATGAATCAAGCCTAACCTAATTAGCATGAGCTAATTATCTTAATCAACACTGGGCTCCATCATTCAATTGCAGGGTTAATTAGCACACACAACAATAGGTGAAATACTCTTACAAGCCAGACAATATTCATTAACACAACAGACAGGTGGCTGGAGTTCATGAGTCATCACATTAGCGTCTCTTGCTAATATGCCAAATACACATACAGATTCTATGTGTATTGGGGGGCAGCATGGACCTGAATCCAAGTACCACCAGCTCAGGGGTCCCAGGCTTGCAGCTCAAAGAGCACTGTTCCCCCAAATGCCAGGGCCCATAATCCCAAGGTAATAGGCTCGCGTTCAGTCCCCTCCAACAGCCTGTGTCCCAGCCAGGTCTGTCACACTACCCATCACATTTTCCCCTTGAGCATTCTCTCCCCTCCAAATTCCCCTCCTCCTGCACAAATCCCCTCTCTTAGCATTAATTCCCCTCAAAAAATGTTTCCTCCTAACACAAATCCCCCAATCATCCTTAATCCAAATCCACCCCTCTCCACAAATCCCCCTCTCCTAATACAAGTCCCCCCCTCTAAATCACCCTTTCTAGAAAAATCCCCACTTTGCCCAAGGCAGCTGCCCCTCCAGCCCACCCCTTGCCCCTGCCCTGATTGGATGTCTCAGTGGTCATATTAATATGAACCTCCCCTCCAGCTCCTGTTCGTAAGCAGTGATTGGGAGCTGTCAGTGATTGGGCATTGAGTAAGCACGCTCTTAGCACAAACAAGGGATGCCATCTGTAAGCATTTACAGTATGTGGCAAGTGGCAACTTGATGTTTAAATGGTTGTAAACCCTTACATATACCCAGTGAATTGGCTGGCCTCAGGTGATACACAGAAATTAAACAAATCACCCTACATAAGTTGTACCTGTTTATCTGCAGAACTCTCTTCTCTACAGCCATTCAAAGTCTGGAAATTATAAAGCTTGCCTGAGCTTTCAGAAAAAAAAGGGGGCAGAGAGTTGAAATTACACACTGGAAAGTTTAGAGATGATAGCTCAGAGAACTGATTGGAAGGAAGGGACACGCCCCTTTTACTGAACACACAGGAAGAGAGCTGAGGCTGTCAATCAGCTGGAGCTTCCTCCCCTATCACCATATTTCTCTTGGTGTCAGGAAAACTTGTCAGAAGTGATTCATGCAGATGAATTAAGCAGCAGAAAGGAATGACAGTTAGTGGTCTTAATTGAGAAAAGTACATGCTATAGAAGGACGTGCATGGCTCATATTTCATGTCTGAGGATTACAACCAACTTCTGCTCAGACACAGCTTTACTTAAATCAAATTCCTGACCATATTTTATATAGTAGAACTGTGGCCAGGCTATAGATATTCAAATATTTATAAATTCTTAACAGCAATTAAATACTCTGTTACACAAGTCCTCACCAGCCTCTGTAGTTGCAGACAATGTGGAGCAATTCATCCTCAAAATTCATAAGAGAACCAGTGAAGTTGTTCAAGTCAAGTCTCAGCACTTTGCTGTCTGAGAATGCTCGCAGGCTGCCACTACTGGGAGAGGGAACTTGAGCTATGGAGAAAAACTGAGAAACTTTGGCTGTACTTTTAAAGTGAAAGAAAGGCCTAAGTCTAACTATATAAAAAAATGTTGCTCCCCCTCCTTTTACCTATCCTGCCTAACCTGTTTTAACCACTTTCAGACCGGACCATTTTGCTGGCCAAAGACCAGACCACTTTTTGCAATTCGGGACTTTAACTGACAATTGCGCGGTTGTGCGACGTGGCTCCCAAACAAAATTGATGTCCTTTTTTTCCCAAATTTCTTTTGGTGGTATTTGATTACCCCTGCGGTTTTTATTTTTTGCGCTATAAACAAAAAAAGAGCGTAAATTTTGAAAAACAAAACGCATTATTTTTTACTTTTTGCTATAATAAATATCCCCCAAAAATTTTGAAAAAAACTTTTTTTTTCCTCAGTTTAGGCCGATACATATGGTTCTACATATTTTTGGTAAAAAAAATCGCAATAAGCGATTATTGATTGGTTTGCGCAAACGTTATAGCGTTTACAAAATAGGGAATAGTTTTAAGGCATTTTTATTAATAATTTTTTTTTCACTAGTAATGGCGGCAATCAGTGATTTTTATTGTGACTGCGACATTATTGCGGACACATCGGACATTTTTGACACATTTTTGGGACCATTGTTATTTATACTGCAATCAGTGCTATACAAATGGACTGATTCCTGTGTAAATGACACGGGCAGTGAAGGGGTTAACCACTAGATGGCAGTGTAGGGGTTAAGTGTGTCCTAGGGGTGTGTTGCTAACTATGGGGGGCGCGGCTGTGTTTTACATGTCACTGATCTCTGCTCCAATCACAGGGAGCAGAGATCAGTGACACTGTTGCCAGGCAGAACGGGGAGATGCTTGTTTACTTTAGCATCTCCCTGTTCTTCCTCCCCGTGAGATGATCGCGGGTATCCCCGCAGCGATCGAGTCTGTGGGACCCGCAATCCGACTCACGAAGGTCCCGACTGGTGCAGAAGCGATGGCACGGCGAAATTTAAAGGTACGTACCTGTAAGCCCATTTGCCTGTCCGTGCCATTCTGCCGACGTACATCTGTGTGCACCGGTCGGGAAGTGGTTAAAAACATGTTTGTTACTTACTTATTTTTAATCCGGTCCAGTCATGTGATCCTGCAGCACCAACTCAGAGAGTGTTCAACAATGGCTGGGAATCCCAGGAGCCGTGATGACACCTATAGGCTTCCATGGCCCAGCTGTTGGTGCTCTCTCCTCACCCCATAGCTGACTTTCAGAGGCGAGACGGAGCTGCTGGATCACATGGCTGGTCCAGAGCAGTTAGGAAACGTAGGAGGAGGGGAGAGGGAACAATTAAAAAATGTTTCTGTAAATTCTTTTGTATTGAATATCCAAAGTTATAGTTATACCACACAAAGCCTATTGGGCATACCCAGGCTTAAACAAACACAATATGACCTAACAAAACAACTTAACACAAAACACACTTGGGCAATTTGTTTCTGTCTGAATACAAACTCGGACACATTTTTGGTTATTCAGAGATTCAGATGTATCCGAATCCCTGAATGAATAGTAACGCGTTTCACTTAAATTCTTTATAAAATGTGTTTTATTTATTCATTTTCTGACGAATTCCACATTTTTAGAACAATTAGAATTCAGATCAGTCGAAAAATCATTGACCAATCCAAATTATGTGTGAAGAATAGCAGGTTGTTAAGCATAGGGCTGGGAAGCTGGCCGCCACATCCTTAACAACCGATGACTCATCAGCTGTCAGCAGGTTTCCCCTTTGACAGCTGAAATGTAAACAAAACAATACCGGCAAAAGAAAATTCCGAAAAAAAAACAGCGTGGGGTCCCCCCAATCCATACTAGGGCCCCCCGACCTTGTTGAATCCTTCCTGCCGACTTCCTGCTCCTCCATCTGACATTTCTTACATAGCTAAGGGGTGGAGTCACCCGATGACATCCTCTGCTGACCCCCACCCCCTTGTGACTTCATTGACCCAGTATTCCACGGGTAGGGTCACCAGGTGACATCATCGGGTGACTCCACCCCTTAACTATTTAAGAAATGATAGAAGGAGGAGCAGGCAGTCCGTGGGAAGCGTTCAACGAAACCAAAGGTATTTTTCTTCTTTTTTCGGGTTCAGCAGTGAGGCAGATGGCATGAGATGGATCTACATCGGAGGACATTGTTTTTAATTTTTTAATAAAGGAATTGTCAAAACTTTGTGCACTGTCTTTCTTCACTTTTTATACATTTTTGGTGAATGGGTAGGGGTACTATGTACCCCATACACATTCACATGGAGGAGGGGGTGGGATCTGGGGACCCCCTTATTAAAGGGGGCTTCCAGATTCCGGTAAGCCCCCTGCCTGCAGCCCCCCATAATCACAGCCCAGGGTTGTGGGGAAGAGACTGCCCGCTGCTTAACAACCAGCTATTCTTCACAAAGAATTTGAATTGGTAGATCATTTTTCGTCTGATCCGAATTCCAATCATTCTGAAAATTTGGAATTCTTTATAAAATGAATAAACAAAACAAAAAACAAAAATAAACGAACTCCGAAACGAATTCCAAAAAAAAACTAGTAACATAACAAATATCTATGAAACTAAACGCATTTTTCTGTTCTGCACATGTCTACTTGAAATGGCAACCAATGCCCTAGGGCAAATTAATTTGCTCCACTGAAAGCACCATAAATAACATACAAAGAGGATTGGTCCTACAGCGCTCTGAAATTAGCCATAACCACTCCCAAGTAAATACTACCACAAGTGCTAGGGGGCCACCATCTCCTTGGATTCGGTCCAAAAATCCCAGACCATGGAAAATGTATTAGGGCATCCTCAAGACTCATATATATATTAATACAGTGGTACCATTTTTTTAACTATGTACTTGCAGAAAGAAGATGTAGGAGCCAGACATGGCCAGTAAATGAACAAGACCCAGTGTACAGATATCAATTGATAAGGGTGCCAAAACAGTCATGATGGAACAAATACACTTAGAGACATCTGCCCAAAAAGGCCTAACAACTGGACATTCCCAAAAAACATGTATAAATGTGGCTGGGTCCTCTGGACAATGGGTGGGAGGAGAAAGAGAGGGAGCGTTTTTAAAGAATAATTAGACTTATGTCGCGTACACACGATTGGAACCATCAGAGATTTTTCAGACGGAATTTCAACGGAATTCCGCTCAAACTGTCTTGCCTACTCACGGTCACACCAAATTCCGACCGTCAAGAACGCGGTGACAAACAACAATACGACGAGCCGAGAAAAAATTAAGTTTAATGCTTCCGAGCATGCGTCGAATTGTTTCCGAGCATGCGTAGGAATTTTGTGCGTCGTAATTGCTACAGATGATCAGAATTTCCAAAAGAAACCTTTTCCGTCTGAAAAATTGAGAACATGCTCTCAAATTTTTGCTGGCGGGAATTCGGCCAGCAAAATTCCGATGGAGCATACACACAGTCGCATTTTCCGATGAAAAGCTCTCATCTGTCTTTTGCTGGCCGAAATTCCGATTGTGTGTAAGCGGAATTAGGCTTTTCTTTCACGTAAAGGTTGAATTACTTATTTACTGCTTGTTAAGAATATGTGAATATTCAAAATGTCCTTACTTTAAGGCTGCATAAAGGGTACATTTGTAACATTATACCATATTTGTTTTAATTACTATAGAGTGCTTCTTTAATATAGAGGACCATATTTGTTGTCAGATGTTATAGCTGACTTTTCAGTGCACAGTTCCTTAAAGTTTTATTTTTATTAAATAGAGGCGCACTAGCATGACGACAATGTGCGAAGATGTTGCATTTTGTATTGTCTTCGACTCTGTTGAACATAAACCTCAGTTGGAATAGGTTTTTGTCTGTTCGCCCCCAGGCTCCAAAATGTTTGCTATCGCACTGGGGTACGGATTAGCTGAATCCTTAAAAATATACTGTCATTTGCTTCTCCATTTAATGGCTTATGACCAAACTGCCAAACATATTGTGTCGCTTATTTGACCATGGAGTGTTTCCATTTAATGCCTTATTACAATCTACTCAGTGCATTTTATCTGCTTTTTATGGCTTTGCCATTCGATTCCTTCCAGAAGAATGTGATTGGAAATTTTCTGAAGATATTTCATAGAGTAGAAGCGAGTTTAAAGTTTTGACATTAAGTAAACCATGAATTTATAAACATAATCACTGTATCTTTCTATAATAAGATTTTGCTGCCCGCAATAATAAAGTAAACACCTTCCATACTCCATACTTAAAGAGGATTTTTTTTTATTAAAGTGAAACTATCGTATATTTTATTTTTTATTTTTATATTTTATTTTTCTTTAGGTTCTTGAGTAAATAAACTGATGTCGTAATCCTAATAAAGTATTAAATTTTTTTTTTTGTTTTTTTTTTTTGAATAAACATTTAACATGACAAAGGGTTCTCAGAGGGCTGTGAGTTATCTAAAGAGACAGCACATCAACACCTCTTATTAAAATCTTGTAATGAGGCATCTAATAAGCAAGGAATAACCAGTCTAACTTATGTATGCATTTGTATAAACTCCAGCTTGAGTTATTGAGCTCAGCAAACAGACCCAGAAAAAGCCTTAAACACCACTTGCTGGCTTAAGGTGTTACTATGACCAGGACCCCACATTCATTATATCTGGTCTCCCACAGTACACAGAAGATAGAAATGCAATTATTTTAGAAAATATAAACCACTAAATACCTTTACTCATTAGCAGTATATAGCAGCCCTGCGACTTCTATCAGTGTCTGGTTAAAGCTTGTAGGAATAGTTATCATTCTACTTTGACTGTCCTATGAGGCTGCAGGACTCCTGACCCTCTGTCTGGACAGTGCTGATTGGCCCTGTGCTGTCACATGCACCCTACCAATAAAAAAAAAAAACTCTCTAGCAATACACACCAAACTGAGCATATGCAGAGTGACTCCAGAGGCCCTGTCATATTAGGAGATGGATTGGGGACAGTGGAGGAAGGGGAGGATCAGAGAAGACAGGATCAAACAGCCTTTTTACACAATGCAGAGAATTTAACAGTGAGTATAATAAGCATGCTTTATTGCATATACAGAATGATTTTACTGTTGTGGGGTTAGTAACACTTTAAAGAGGACCTTCAGTAATATTTTGCAACTTTCCATCTATTAAATCTTCTGCCCTTGTTGTTTTAACTTTGGATAGTAAAACATTTATTTTTTTGTCAGTAAACACCTTATACAGCCCACTTCCTGTTTCTTGTCTGGTAAAAAGTCTAGGCTTATGACATCATGCACAGCTCTCTCTCTCACTCTTGTGAGCGTTTGCCAGGAAGGGAGGGGGTGAGTCATAAGATGGGAGCTGCAGGGCTGCATAGCTGGAGGTGTGCCTACGGACGCCATTTTTTTTATCCTTCAGGTCTGGTATGGATATTTAGGGGGAACCCCACGTAATTTTTTTTTTAAATTTGACCCGGGGTTCCCCTTAATATCCATACCAGACCTGAAGGGCCTGGTAATTGAATTTGGGGGGAACCCCACGCATATTTTTTTTTTTTTATCAATGACTTTCAATGACTGTTCTCTGTATTACGGGAGCCGACAATTCATTATAGCCGCAATTGTTTTTAAATGACTTTTTTTCCTGCAGAAATGACACTTTGTGCAGGGACAGTTCTAAGCACGGGAAACATGCGCCCCTTTACAGGCATACTATACACACCCCCAGGTACGAAATTTAAAGGAATATTACACTTTTATTGTTTCACCTTAAGCTTTATTAAAATCACTGCTCCTGAAAAAACCTCAGTTTTTAAAAGTTTTTTCTGCATTGATACATGTCCCCTGGGGCAGGACCCAGGTCCCCAAACACTTTTTATGACAATAACATGCATATAAGCCTTTAAAATTAGCACTTTTGATTTTAAACGTTCGAGTCCCATAGAGTTTAATAGGGTTCTAAAGTTCACACAAACTTTAGGTCTGTTCGCAGGTTCTGGTGCAAACCAAACAGGGGGGTGTTCGGCTCATCCCTAGTGATAATAATCAAAAGCCTTTTTTCTCTTTAGGGGGGAATTCAAACCCTGGGTATTGTGTGTGGCTATCCTGACAAGAGATCCTGGGGATTGTGCGCTAGCCATGGGGACAGAGGAGCGGAATGCTGTCACTAACATCATCACTTACCCCCTGCCGTCTTGTTCGGTTTTGATTGTATTGAATGTGGTCGCACCTGAGTTTTTTGACATAGCAATTATTGTAATGTAATGCTGTATATTTGTATGTTTGTGTTGCTGTATTCTGGCACATGTATTATGCCCCATGACCAGAACTCATATTTTAATGTTAAATATGTGATTTGAACTTTCTTAATAAAGATTTTTATATTTATTGAGTTTGATACTTTGCTGCTTCAAAACCCCTTGGGGGAACACTCCCATTTAAATTCCAGTCAGGGTGTGCAGCCCTATATCTCTCCCATATGCGTCTTTCCCATAACAAAACCATCTCTATTTTCACCTAGAAATGTGTGTATGTACAGTAATTGTTTGATAGTAAGTCAATCGGCCAACTCTGGTTTAGGCACTCATTTTATACCACTCTTTGCATCATGCTGGTTACCAAGCCAATTGCTAGCTTTAGATTACCCCACATATATACTATTTTAAAAGTATTGGGACACCTGCCTTTACAGGCACATGAACTTTAATGGTATCGCAGTCTTAGTCCATAGGTTTCAATATTGAGTTGGCCCACCTTTTGCAGCTATAAAAGTGCACACTAGTGCACAAAGCAAGGTCCATAAAGACATGGATGAGCGAGTTTGGGTGGAGGAACTTGACTGGCCTGCACCCGTTAGAACATCTTTGGGATGAATTTGAGTGGAGACTGCAAGCCAGACCTTCTTGTCCACATCAGTGCCTGACCTCACAAATGGTCTTCTGGAACAATGGTCAAACATTCCCATAGACACACTCCTAAACTTTGTAGACAGCCTTCCCAGAATAGTTGAAGCTGTTACAGTTGCAAAGGGTGGGCCAACTCAATATTGAACCCACAGACTAAGACTGGGATGCCATTAAAGTTCAAGTTCAAATACTTTTGGTAATATAGTGTATGTACCATTTGCTAGAGGACAATCTTAGCACTGGTGGTGCTCCATGCCAAACATAATTCTAAAGAATGTTTTTTAAAATAAACCAAGACTCCTCGTACAATGACTTTAAAGTGTCATTAAACCCAGATCATTAAAAACTATTAATAAATTGTGTATTACATGGTGTTCATACTATATGATCACTATATGATTCACACGTGTGGGGTATACACAGTGGTAAAAGACAGCCAACTCCCTCCCTCCTCCTTCATGTCCACTAACCAGCTAAACACAATGGGGGTGGGATAGTCTTGATTACATCTACATCTTGATTGATGGAGGCTTCACCTCCTCTTATTCTAAAATCCAGGCTGGAGGGGTGTGACACACAGCCAGTAAGGAGGGGGTGGGGCCAAGCCATGCTGTGTGTGTCAATGGACACACAGAATCGGCTCGAGAGTTTGTATGCACAAGTGCCCCCCACAGACATGCACACACAAAGGCCTCATTCACACAAGCATACTTAAAGAAGAAGTACAGCCAAAGCTTGTTTGGCTGTACTCCTGTGGATCACAAGAGTGTAGTTCGTTCTGTACTCCTGTGACCTGTTTTAAGCAGACAGCGGGCTGCAGCCTGCTGCCAGCTGAAGTCACAGAGCCTGTCCAGGCTTGGGCAAGATCATGACAATGAAGTCAAGATCTGTCTACATGCCTGGACCGGCACCCGGATCAGCATCTCAGTGAGCCACTGAGAGCCTGAGCCAGCCGCTCCCGCCCCCTCCACAGCCCAGTGCTTTAATGAGCGAGGAGGGGGGCAGAGCAGAGAGCTGCTGACTGACAGTAACTGGCTCTCTACTCAGAGAGAGAACCGAGTGATCATTGGTGTTAGATCGCTCAGTTCTCACTATTAGAGGTGACGGGGGACAGTTGCAGCATCAGACCAATGCTGCATCCACATAGGTAAATACGGGGGGATATGATCAACATGTACAAATATATAAGGGGTCTATATAGTGAACTTGGTGTTGAGTTATTCACTTTACAGTCAACAAAGAGGACAAGGGGGCACTCTTTACGTCTAGAGGAAAAGAGATTTAATCTCCAAATACGGAAAGGATTTTTCACAGTAAGAGCTGTGAAAATGTGGAATAGACTCCCTGCAGAGGTGGTTCTGGCCAGCTCAGTAGATTGCTTTAAGAAAGGCCTGGATTATTTCCTAAATGTACATAATATAACCTATAACATTTATAGGTAAAGTTGATCTGGGAAAAATCCGATTGCCTCTCGGGGGATCAGGAAGTAATTTTTTCCCTTGCTGTAGCAAATTGGAGCATACTCTGCTGTTTTTTTGTTGCCTTCCTCTGGATCAACTGTGGGTATAGAACTAGGTATATTGGATTATATGAAAAGAAGGGTGTATATTGACGGCCTACCATACACCACTCAGCGCCAGGTGCATTTGACAATTCCAGTACAGATAAGATAAATCAGAATAAATTATATATAAATATATCATAAAAATATAAATATATAGAGAATAACCTAAAAATCAAAGAATGAATCAAAGTGGTAGTATAAAATATAACAGTCCAGTTCCTGTAAAGTAAAATACTAAAAACAGCGCTACAAAAATAAAAAACAAGTAAAATATGAAATATTGTGTCCGAAACCAGAAACAATATGGAAACGGTCCTTAGTGTAGTGGTGATCAGGATAACAGTTCAACCAACGTAAAAGGTGATTATTGCAGATTATTCAGAGTGTCTATCCAAGCACCATCTATCATCAAATATTTGAATTTCACCACGTGAGGCACACTCCCCCAAGGGGTTAAACTCACCAGATAAATCTAGTAAATAAGCCTTTTCAGTAAAAGTGTCATCAAATGGTTAAACCTGCATCCTCATCCGCTGGGATCCAATATGCAAAAGGCTTTCTCTGTTTTATAACGGTTTATTTTGGAGAACTTATGCCTATTGGATCCCAGCTGATGAGGATGCAGGTTTAACCATTTGATGACACTTTCACTGAAAAGGCTTATTTACTAGATTTATCTGGTGAGTTTAACCCCTTGGGGGGAGTGTGCCTCATGTGGTGAAATTAGAAGATTTGATGATAGATGGTGCTTGGATAGACACTCTGAATAATCTGCAATAATCACCTTTTACGTTGGTTGAACTGTTATCCTGCTCACCACTACACTAAGGACTGTTTCCATATTGTTTCTGGCTTCGGACACAATATTTCATATTTTACTTTATTTTTGTAGCGCTGTTTTTAGTATTTTACTTTACAGGAACTGGACTGTTATATTTTATACTATCACTTTAATTCATATTGGATTATATGATTTTATCATTTATTTTTTTATTTTTTTGTGGTGGAACTGGATGGACTTGTGTCTTTTTTCAACCTGACTGACTATGTAACTATGTAATAAGGCCAAACATAACACACATACATGCTGTTGTTATCACACAAGTCTGCAGAACCCCTTTATCAGCTTTCAACCTGCAATAGCAGGAGGATATGGAAAGGGAATTAATGGAAAAATAATTTTTCATCAGATGGCAAAACAATAAACCACATCTAAATGAAAGTCCATTTCTACAAGTTGTTTTATTAATGTATTCAGGAAAGAGCAAAAGTATATTGTGCTGAACATCCATTGTTGTATTAGAATTGATTAAAGAACTACATTACATATTTAACATTTGAATCCAAATACATTTTAACAGAGTTAAAATGATAATCATTTACATTTATTGCACCATAATCTGAAAATCAAAAAATCAGGTGTGACGAGACAGGTGTTTCGACGTAACAGGCACCCCCTTTATGGAGAGATGGGAAACAGATTTCCCCTCATTTCATATCCATGGACCACCCAGAACAGGAAGAGAAAAACATTATTTTGTGAGGATACTTGAAGTGATTGTAGCCGTATTAGTGCAATTGTGACAGAGAAAATTGAGTACTGTCCGTGATACTTTTTTTATTTGCACTAACATATAATTTTTCATGGACGAGCTTTTGGGGTGTGTCCCCTTCTTCAAGGTCTAAGCAGTACTGACTCACAAAAGTTTAAGCAGAAGGTGAAATGTTAAAAAAAAAAAAAAAAAAAAAAAAATCTCTGAGGGGTAGGAAAAGAAAAACAAACACATACATATACAAATCAATAATATGGCAATGGTAATTAGACATGTGCAATTCGTTTCGTTTTTTTCGTTTTTCGTACGAATGAACGAATCATTCGAATCGTACGAATACGAATAACGAATCGTAACGAATCGTTCGAATCGTACGAATCCGAATAACGAATCATTCGAATCCGAAAAACAACGAAAATCTGAAAAAACAAATTAGAAACAACGAATGTACTAATGAAGAAAATCCGAAAAACGAAAACGAACGAAAAAATTTGTAACTTTTTTTTTTGTTGAAATGGTCATTTTCCGTGTCCCTTACAATGGTGCTGAATAGACATGTGCACAACCAAAAAATTAGTTTATTTTCATTTCGTTTTTTTCTTTTCCGAAAAAAATTCGTTTTTTTTCGTTTTGTTTTTTTCGTTTCCGTCAATTCGTAACGATTCATACATTCGTAAGTCGTCGTTGTTCGGATTCGTAACGATTCGTACATTCGTAAGTCGTCGTTGTTCGTATTCGTAACGATTCGTACATTCGTAAGAGTTATTTTTTCGTTGATTCGTTTTTTCGTTAGTTTAATTTTCGGACACATTCATATTTATTCGTACATTCGTAACATTCGTAGATTCGTAATCGGAGCATAATTCATAATTTGATGTAATGTGTATGCTATTATTACATTTTAACAATTTACGAATGGAAAAAAAAAGTTACGAATCGAAAAAAAAAAAAAGTTACGAATCGAAAAAAAAAAAAAAAAGTTACGAATCGAAAAAAAAAGTTACGAATCGAAAAAAAAGTTACGAATGAACAAATTTTTTTGTTCAATAGAGACACGGAAAATTACAAATCGAAAAAAATAAAATATATAAAAGTTACGAATCGAAAAAAAAAAGTTACGAATCGAAAAAAAAGTTACGAATGTACGATTTTTTTGGTTCAATAGAGACACGGAAAATTACAAATCGAAAAAAAAAAAAAAAAAAGAAAAGAGTTACGAATCGAAAAAAAAAGTTACGAATCGAAAAAAAAGTTACGAATGTACTCATTTTTTTGTTCAATCCATTCAGCACCATTGTAAGGGACACGGAAAATGACCATTTCAACAAAAAAAAAAAGTTACAAATTTTTTTCGTTCGTTTTCGTTCATTTTTCGGATTTTCTTCATTAGTACATTCGTTGTTTCTAATTTGTTTTTTTCAGATTTTCGTTGTTTTTCGGATTCGAATGATTCGTTATTCGGATTCGTACGATTCGAACGATTCGTTACGATTCATTTTTCGTATTCGTACGATTCGAATGATTCGTTCATTCGTACGAAAACGAACGAACGAAAATAACGAAAAAAAACGAAAAACGAAAAAAACGAAACAAATTGGTAATAAAGCTATCAGCAAGTGAGATAAGACAGAGGGAAAGCTATAGACTGGAGGGGGGGGGGGGGGGGGGGGGGGGGGGTCACATATCACATATGAGATTTGTGATCCCCCCCCCCCTCCAGTCTATAGCTTTCCCTCTGTCTTATCTCACTTGCTGATAGCTTTATTACCATTGCCATACTATTGATTTGTATATGTATGTGTTTGTTTTTCCTTTCCTACCCCTCAGAGATTTATTTTTATTTTTTTAACATTTCACCTTCTGCTTAAACTTTTGTGAGTCAGTACTGCTTAGACCTTGAAGAAGGGGACACACCCTGAAAGCTCGTCCATGAAAAATTATATGTTAGTGCAAATAAAAAAAGTATCACGGACAGTACTCAATTTTCTTTGTGAGGATACAAACAGCATTAAAAGCTAAAATGGACTCACAGAAATGGACCTTTATTTTAGACTGTAAGGCCCCGTTCACACCTGGGCATTCTGTGAATTGAGCAAAACTTTGTGAATTGAGCTGTACTAATAGCTTTCATTTTTATAGTCTTATCTACACTTTCCTGTTTCACAATTTTCCATGCAATCCAAAAGGCACCAGAGTTAGATTCACTTTAAAAAGAATCCACAAGGCTGGGCTCTCTTCTGAAAATGTTATTTAATTATGGTGGCAGTAATGGCACACTCTAGGTTTTCTGCACTCTCATAGAACATCTCTGAATGGCATTCATCCACCACCCATTCTTTTCTTGTGAATAACAACATAACAACCACCGGTTCAGGTGGGAATCAGGTCTGAATTTTTGCCTAAATTTGGACCTGAAGTGGAGCCAAAGACGCACAGGACCCTTTTCCAGTGTGGACTGTGACCACCCCGGAGCTCTGTAAACCAGCTCCATTGAGAGCCGGTCACAGTCTCTTGTCATGCCAATTGGATGCGGGGAAACCCGCATCCAATTTGAATAAATGTGAACCCAGCCTCATACAATTTGTGACATTTACAAAGCAAAAGAAAAAAAAATTGTTTTCTTTTCTCTTGGACTCACACCCAATACATGTCATATCAACTAAGTACCACTGTACTACTCTAGGTGTTTAGGATTTTTTTATGACTGCTTATAACAGTGAACCAAGCAACCATTTTTTTCTGAATGAAATGCATTCATTCAGTGTTTACTATTGTGATTAGCTGTGACTGGCCATAGCTAATCACATGGTACAGATAGACTGTGATTGGTCCTGTCTGTACCATGTGATCACTGTGACCAATCACAGCAAGCAACGCAAATGTATACAATGAATGGCATTGTGTATACGGTCCATTGTGTACAATTGTCATGTGACTGGTCACAGCCATCACATGGTACCAGATCTGTCATTGGCTGACATCCACCCAGAACAAGAGAGCTCCCACCTGGCCATCATTTGTCTATAGGCCAGGTGCAAAGCAGTAAACGGACTGGTCAAAAGCTGTGTGTGTGTCTTTACTATTGACATTTTTTTTTTGTGAATGAGGAGGGGTACTGTGTGCCCCTTACTCATTAAAATGGCGGGGGGGGATATATGGAGGCTTTCAGATTCCAAGAAGTCCCCACTCACAGGCCCCCACAACCACAGTGCCAGGCATGTCCCTTATCAACATGAGGACATGCTTTTCCAGGAGGGATAAGCATCTGATATAGATTTTAGGGGGTAGTTCATGCTCTTTTTGTCTTGTTTTATGCTTGGAGTATCAATTCAAATCTATACCAGACTCAAAAGGTCTTGCATGGAATTTAGTGGAGACCCAATGGCATTTTTTTTCTTTTGTTTTTCGTAGGAGCCACCTCAGATCCATACAAAACCTGAACAGTCATTTTTTTTTACATTTACATGTCAGCCAGGAATCCCCAGGTGACTGCTGAATGTGCCAGGTGGGGATGAGCCACTGTTTGTTACAATACAACAATTGACAGCCATCGTTTACTATTCTTAATGTGATAGTAATCACATGGTACCAGAACCAATCACAGCAGCCTGGTACACTGATCTGTGGTCTGTTGTGTCCAGCTGAAAGACGGTTAAACAAAAGTCTTTGTGACTTTAGGTAGCACCTGAAAAGTCCCAAGCATCTTTATTCTTTGTACTGTAATGAAAAGTTAGGGAATGTAGTGCAATTGCCAGCCAAAGCCACTTTATATTTATTCTTCACCACTCCATATGAATTTAAAAAGTTGTGTGCTTAGACTACTTTTTTAAAGGTTTCTGAAAAATAATGCTGTTGCATATTGTGACATATCAGGATTTTCTTTTTTTATTCCCTGTAATATGTACATAAAAAATGTAGCTTTGTCTAGTCTTTGGAGAATTATAATTTGTGTGATCACACCTGATTGAATGTCTGATTTGTGGGGTTCTCTATAATTATTCATTACATGTGTTTTTTAAATTTCTGATGTAGCCCTCATTATTTTGTCTTTATAATTTTGAAAATCACAATTTTACTGTACAATTACTTTTTTCATATATGACATTTTTCTTATGAAAGCCCAAGGCAAAGTACAGTTTCTCTATCAAATGCAGAACAATTATGTTATTTTATTTTTACAAAGGCAAGCCGCTTTACAAACACCCTCGAATTTTCCGCATTGTTCCGCACTTGTAGCTGCCCAACAGTTTTTAGCCTCGTCTACATGTGAGCAGGAGTTCACTGCAAGGAAATAATATGTGTTAAACATGTTAATTATTTTGTACAGCAGAGATAAGAGTACAAATAGATTTGATAATATGCATCTTACATATCCAGGGATTTTTTGGTCAGAGAATTGGTTGGGGGGGGGGGGGGGGGTAGGGAGGGTGTTGTGTAGTGATGCCATAAATTGTGTGCTCTATGTCATTGGATGGGTGTGGCTAAAGTGCACTAAGGGGGAGCGGTGTTTTAAATTGGCATTGGTAAATAAAATCAAAAGTGTGTAACACACAGGGGGTCATTTACTAAGATGTACTGCGCCGGTTCATACCTTAATTGGTGCACCAGATAAATCATTAATTGAGCGCGTGAACCGGTGCACTAATATGCGCAACAGCAATAATAATATGCCATTGATAATAGCGCACGCTGTATCATTAAGAGTCCATTCACACTTCCAGCGCGACTTTGGGAGGCAACTTGGACACGACTTAAATATAAATAACAGCGCGACTTGGGGGCGACTTCAACATGACTTGGGGCGACCTACAACACAACTTTAAGTCGCCCCCAGGCCAGGCAACTTTAATTTTAAATAACAAAACGGCATGGGTTCCCCTCAAAGAGCATACCAGGCCCTTCAGGTCTGGTATGGATATTAACCACTTGCCGCCCGCCATATAGCAGGATGACGGCGGCAAAGTGGTTTCAAAATCCTGACCTCACGTCATATGACGTGATCAGAATATTGAACCGCTGCACGCCCACTGGGGCGCACATCATGGCGATCGTTGTTGCGGTGTGTCAGTCTGAAACCCCACAACTACGATCTCTGTAAAGAGTCTCCGATGGAGACTCTTTACCACGTGATCAACCGTGTCCAATCACGGCTGATCGCAGTGTAAATAGGAAATGCCGTTGATCGGCTTTTCCTCACTCACGTCTGTCAGATGCGAGTAGAGGAGAGCCGATCGGCTGCGCCTCTGACAGTGGGGGTCTGTGCTGATCGATTATCAGTGCAGCCCCCCCCCGAAGATGCCCACACTGGACCACCAGGGACGCCACCAGACCACCAGGGATGCCCAGCACCAGGTATGTCACCCTAGACCACCAGGGATGCCAGTCAGTGCCCACAATGGATGCCAATCAGTGCCCACAATGGAGGCCAATCAGTGCCCACAATGGGCATCACTGATTGGCATGCATTATTGTTTGGCGCTGATTGGCGTCCATCAGTACAATACATTACACTGCAAAGCCGCCTATCAGTGCCCATCCGTGCCGCCTATTAGTGCCCATCCGTGCCGCCTATCAGTGCCCATCCGTGCCACCTATCAGTGCCCATCCATGCTCATTTGTGCCGCCTATCCATGCCCATCCGTGCCGCCTATCTATGCCAATCCGTGCCACCTATCATTTCCAATTTGTGCCACCTATCAGTGCCCATCTGTGTCACCCATCAGTGCCACCTATCAGTGCCCATCAGTGCCGCCTATCAGTGCCACATATCAGTGCCCATCAATGCCACCTCATCAGTGCCACTTCATTGGTGCCACCTCATTGGTGCTCATCAGTGCCGCCTTATCAGTCCCCGTCAGTACAGCCCCATTAGTGCCCAAACTTACTTATTTACAAAGTTTTGAAACTGAAACAAAAAAAACATATTTTTTTTCAAAATGTTTGGTCTTTCTTTATTTGTTTAGCAGAAAATAAAAATCCCAGAGGCGATCAAATACCACCAAAAGAAATCTCTATTTGTGGGAAAAAAATTATAAAAATTTAGTTTGGGTACAGTGTTTTATGACCGCGCAATTGTCATTCAAAGTGCAACAGCGCTGAAAGCTGAAAATTGGTCTGGGCAGGAAGGTGTTTAAGTGCCCTGTATTGAAGTGGTTAAGGGGAACCCCGTGCCAAAAAAAATAAAAAATTACGTGGGGGCCCTTCAGGTCTGGTATGGATTTAAAGGGGGACCCTGCGCCAAAATTAAAAAGAAAAAATGGCGTGGGGGGTCCCCCTCAAAATCCATACCAGACCCTTATCCAAGCACGCAAGGACAGGAAAAGAGGGGGGATGAGAGAGCGCCCCTCCTCCTGAACCGTACCAGGCCCCATGCCCTTAATATTGGGGGGTAGACCTTATCCCCACAACCCTTGCCCAGTGGTTGTGGGGGTCTGCGGGCAGGGGGTTTATTGGAATATGGAAGCACCCTTTAACAAGGGGACCCCCAGATCCCCCCTGTGTGAAATTGTAATGGGGTACAAATGTACCCCTACCATTTCACAAAAAAAGTGTCAAAAATTATAAAATTGACAAGAGACAGTTTTTGACAATTCCTTAATTTAAGTCTTCTTCTTTCCGTCTTCTTCGGGTCTTCTTCCTTCCTTTATCCTTCGGTTTCTTCTTCCTCTGCTTCTTCCTCCGATACTCTGCTTCTTGCTCCGGTGTTCTCGTCCGGCATCTTCCTCCACGGCGTCTTCTTCCCTGCTTCATTCTTGGGTCGCTCCGCATCAATGGGAGTCTCCCGCTGTGTGACGCTTCTCTTTTTCTGACAGTTCTTATATAATGGAGGAAGGGGCCACCCGGTGACCCCGCCCCCTCTGATGCACTGTTCCGTTATACAGGTGTCAGAAGAAGAGAAGCGTCACACATTGGGAGCCTCCCATTGATGCGGAGCGGCCCAAGAACAAAGCGGGGAAGAAGACGCCGTGGAGGAAGATGCCGGACGAGAACACCGGAGCAAGAAGCAGAGGATCGGAGGAAGAAGCAGAGGAAGAAGAAGATGGAGGAAGAAACCGAAGGATGAAGAAAGAAGAAGACCAGAAGAAGATGGAAAGAAGAAGACTTTGAATAAAGGAATTGTCAAAAACTGGCTCTTGTAATTTTTAACATTTTTGACACTTTTTTGTGAAATAGTAGGGGTACAATACCCCATTACCATTTCACACAGGGGGGGTGGGATCTGGGGGTCCCCTTGTTAAAGGGGGCTTCCGGATTCCGATAAGCCCCCTGCCCGCAGACCCCCACAACCACCGGGCAAAGGTTGTGGGGATGAGGCCCTTGTACCCATCAACGTGGGGACAAGGTGCTTTGGGGGGCTACCCCCAAAGCACCCTCCCAATGTTGAGGGCATGTGGCCTGGTATGGTTCAGGAGGGGTGGCGCTCTCTTGTTCCCCCTCTTTTCCTGCGGCCTGCCAGTTTGCGTGCTCGGATAAGGGTCTGGTATGGATTTTGAGGGGGACCCCCACGCCATTTTTTTTGGTGCAGGGTTCCCCTTAATATCCACACCAGACCTGAAGGGCCTGGTATGGAATTTGTCTTACCCCCACGCCATTTTTTTTCTTAATTTTTTTTTTTTTCTTAATGCTGTTTTTAACAATGAACTTTTATGTGTATTGCCGGCTCATACCTAATGCTAACATGATGACCTGTGTGCAAATATCCTTAAAAGTGAACCAGCGTAAAAAATAAAAAAAAGTCAAGTGTAGAGGTAAGCCCGTTCAACCTATGCAAATGTATTTACGTTGCTTGACATTTACACGTTGCTTGACATTTACTAAGATTTTGCCGGCGCAGTGAACCAAAGCATTTGAACGTGCTCAAATCCTGCTTGTGCATGCGCAGTGCATAAATTGACCTCACACAGTTCTAAGTGTACTTTCAGGTGCCGCAGGCTTGTTCAGAAAAAGTTACTTCATCATTCTATTTTGGGCATATTTGTTACTTGGGCAGTTATTACTATACTTCTTCACATCACCTACATCACCCCCATAATATTGGCACTTCCAACTTCTTTAAATTTTGAGTTGAAGAATGCGCACGTCTATAGTGGCACACCGATCGCCACCTCCCCTACGCCGAGAATATTATAGTAAATGGGGAATTGTGCTGTGTTACAGGCGCAAATGTTTTGTAAATACGGAAACGGTCGATGCGCATCGGCGTGAGCCGCAACTCATGGTGCAAACCGTTTGTAAATCAGCCCCATAGAGTACATGGTTCGGGAGTGCGCAACACACAGATTGCAGGGTTCAGGAGTGCGTCAGGCACAGAGTTCAGGAGTGTGTTAGGCACAGAGTGCAGGCTTTAGGAGTGCATATTTCACTGGCCAGTTTTCAACTAAAAATTACCTGTTGCCAGATTCTTCCCAAACCCACCACTACAGAGCTCTCCACCCAAATTTCTTGCTAAATAATCCTAACTGCTGCAATAAATACTCTTGGCCGCTAAAATATGAACCGTATATACTCGAGTATAAGCCGACCCGAATATAAGCCGAGGCACCTAATTTTACCACAAACAACTGGGAAAACTTATTGACTCGAGTATAAGCCTAGGGTGAGAAATGTGCAGCTACTGTAAGTGGAAAAGAGGGTCAACAACGCCCATTTTCAGCCTCACTGTGCCCATTTGCATGCCTCACTGTGCCCATTTGCAGCCATAGGTCCCCCAAACTTCAAACTTGGTAGTTAAGGGTTCCTAAATGCCCCATAGCTGCAGTCAAAATTTGGGGTCTCTGGACCCAAAGGGCCTCGAAATGACATTGCTGCAGATGGACACAATTGACCGATTTTGGGGCCCTGTATCTCAGAGTCACTTGGAGCTAGGAACCCCTTTGGATATGTTGTAGTGCTAGTTCCACTGGTTTTGAATACCAAATGTGGGGTTCCTAGCACCAAGTGCCCCGGAGATATGGGGCCCCAAAGTCGAGTCGGAAAATGTCAAGCACTTTTCTGCATCAGAGGACATTTTCCGAACCGACTTTGGGGCCCCGTATCTCGGGGCCACTTAGTGCTAGGAACCCCATCAAGTGGCCCCGAGATACGGGTCGGAATTTATTTATTTTTTTCTGCAGAAAAGTGCTTGACTCGAGTATAAGCCGAGGGGGGCACTTTCAGCCAAAAAAATGTGCTGAAAAACTCGGCTTATACTCGAGTATATACAGTATGCTGTGCTGTCCCTACTCACTAAGTAAAAATCTTCTCCCCTAAAAAACCAGCACCCATTATTCACCTCTGCAACCCTCATCCACAGCTCACCTCTGCGCCACACTGTCCATAACTAACCTCTATCCCATTTAAAAGCTCACCTCTGCACCCCTGTCCAAAGCTCACCCCTGTACCCCACTTGCCAAAACTCACCACTCAACTCCCATTAGAAGTTTACCTCTGCACCCCTGTCCACAAATCATCTCTCCACCTCTGTTCACAGCTCATCCCTACATGCCCTGTCCAGAACCCACCTCTGCACCCTCCATCGGCAACCCACCTCTGCATCCCCCAACTGCAACCCACATCTGCACCCTCGAACGGACCTCACCTCCACACACTTCCTCCTTCCACATCTCATATCTGCACCCCCTGATTGCAGCTCACCTCTGCACACTTCCCCCTCTTCTAAAGCTCACCACTGCACCCCCTACAATAGCTTACCCCTGTCCACAGCTTACTTTTGTACCCTTCTTTTACAGCTTATCTCTGCAACACCCCTCCTCCTGCCCCAACTCTTAAACAATTAAACTATCTGCCACAGCTGTGGGGGTGTAGAGGTCAGAGCTAGAAAAAGGGTTCAGAAGTAAGAAGTGGATTGGGGGTGCTAAGGTGAGCTCAGGACCAGTGCCATTGGTGGTGCCAAATGGCACCTGTACATATCCCATATTACATAGGTGCAATTTTTTTCCAGAAATTAAAATCAATTCTTTTTATTTACCTAAACAATGAAGTAGACTTAAACTCACTAAAATTTAATGTAAGCTTTAACATGTCAATGTTATTTTAAAATTTGTTTGGTGGGGGCATGGCCTGCTCGGACCGGATGGCTGCCTGAGTACTGAGCTCCACTCCAAAGCTCGGATCTCTCAGCAACCCACGGCGATGTTCTCACCCACGTTCTCTCCTGGAGGGGGGAAGAAACAGGTACTCACTCCAGCATGTTTAAAAATAGGTACAAGCCTACTCACCCACTACTACAGCTCCTCGGCCATGCAGTCGGCCCAAGGTGGTGCCAGATCTGGGACAGGCTCTGACACTGCTCGGAGCACCCAGCCTAAACCCACCTCACAACCCTCCCGGAAGCCTGGAGACTCCTCCACATCACTGGCTCTCAAGGATATGGACAGCCTGTCGCCCTCTGAAACTGCTCATGCACCGCACACAACTGACAGAGGTAAGAGACTGGCAACCTCCCCTGATAACTCTCCATGTAAGGAGCCACAGGCTGAAAAACAACTTTGGGCTGCTTCTGCTAATAATACTTCCAGCCTAGAAAGCACCCCATCCCTGGCTTCTATCCCTGTCACTGACAACCCTGTCTCTGAGGCTATGCTGAAATCTATGCTGCTTAAGAATCTACACAGAGAATTGCAAATGTCTTTATCCCAGATCCATGACAGGGTAGAGTGTCTAAAATAGAGGGCAGACACGCTAGAGGAACACATGAGCGAGTACACTAAAGCAAATAATGAGCTCTTAGATGCTCACGACCACCATGCAGAGGAAATTGATCATATTAAACTAAAGTTAGAGGACTTAGAGCATCGCTTTAGGCGTAACAACATTAAGTTTGGGGGTACACCCAAATCTCTCTATTGAATACTAATGCAAAACATTTCACAAAACTTCTAGCCCAGCGTCTCTCAACGGTCATTCCTTATATAATCCACCCAGTGGGCTTCATACCTAGCAGACAGGCCTTAAATGGCACTAGGCATTTCATTGCTCTCATAAAATGGGATGAACACCATCAAACTCCTTCTCTGTTCCTCTCACTGGACGTGGAGAAGGCATTTGACAGGGTCCACTGGGCCTACAGTATATGGAAGCCATGCTTCGAAAAGTTGACCCCTCTGGAGTAATTTTATCAGCTATCTTAAGCTTATACTATTCTCCAAATGCAGGTGTATGGACCTTGGGAATTTTATCAGATCCCTTTATAATAACAAATGGCACAAGACAGGGATAGCCACTTTCCCCACTGATCCACGCAATGCTTATGGAACCACTCACACAAACAAGTCATTCAGCTCCATCGGTCTCGGGAATTACGATCGGAGATAAGGAACATAAAAATGGCTTATACGCCGATGATTTTATAATAGCCCTGACAAACCCCACACTATCTCTACCCAAACTCCAAAGTATTTTGGCTCACTTCAGCTCAGTTTCTCTCTACAAGGTGAATCATAATAAATCCTTTTTGCTAAATGTAGGTCTTGAAACTCAAACTAAATGGATTATCATTGCACAAACCTCTTTTTCATGGTCCTCTAGCCTCTCTTTATCTTACTTGGGAATAGTGATGGACAAACTTCCGATGGGACGTTTCGCGAACGCGATCCGCGAACGTGCCCAAATGTTCGGCGGGCCCCATTCACTTTAAAGGCAGGCGAACCTTAAAAACCTCCAGGTCATATTTGCAGCCACAAAATACTTACTAGCTGTGCACACATAGTCCCACAACATGGACACTGACATACCAGAAGTATTAAGTGAATCTGGGATCGACAACGACAAGCATTCTTTTTTTATCTGTGAAATGTTGTCAATTGAAGGCCATGGAGGAGAGGCAAGGTCAGGCCAGGCTATGAAGGGGGTGCAGGAGATGATCAGTGCCACAGTCAGGGCAGCGCAGTCCTGTGCCAGTGTCCCAGTGTGCCAACCTGTGCTTGAGCCCCTGACCCCTCCCTCTACCCGGCCCTTACCCCCACCTTTGCAGGGCTCCACTGCGGTGGTCCGGAGGTGCCAGTCCAGTGCTGATCCTCAGCCATGGTGCTGGCACTGCCTGCTGATTGGCTTCTCCCCTGCTATCTCCCTCACTGACACCAGCACTGAGTTAGAACACTGACACCAGCATCGAGATAGAACACTGACATCAGCACCGAGATAGAACACTGACACCAGCAACGCGATAGAGAGCACTGACACCGGCACCGAGATAGAGAGCACTGACACCAGCACCGAGATAGAGAGCACTGACACCAGCACCGTGATAGAGAGCACTGACACCAGCACCAAGATAGAGAACACTGACACCAGCACTAACACCAGCAAGCTGCTGCAGGACCCAAAAATATGACACCGCTCAACCTCTTCAAACAGGAGGGTACGGGCATATAATACAGTGTGCTTTTTTTCAACAAGTGAGCCAAAGGTGGAAAAAAGGTCAGTGTGCTAGATCAGTGGTCATCAACCCTGTCCTCAGGGCCCACTAACAGGCCAGGTTTGCAAGATAACTGAAAAACATCACAGGTGATATAATTTGCTGCTCAGTGATTGCAGTATTCTAGTCTGCATATCCCCAAGGTAATACATAAAACCTGGCCTGTTAGTGGGCCCTGAGGACAGGGTTGATGACCACTGTGCTAGATTATATAAATCGTTTATAGTGTTATGCATATACATGGTCTACTGGTCACATGTGTTGAATTCCTCTGAGATCCATGCCTCATTAATTTTTATAAATGTGAGGTAGACAACACTGTCGTGAGCTAGGCAAGTGCGCTTATCGGTCACGATCCCCCCTGCTGCGCTGAACGTCCTTTCGGACAGGACACTGGACGAGGGGCAAGCCAACAGTTCCATTGCTAATTGTGCAAGCTCTGGCCAGAGGTCAAGCCTGCCCACCCAGTAGTCCAGGGATTCATCACTTCTCAGAGCGTCCACATCGGCCGTTAACCCGATGTAGTCGGACACCTGTTGGTCTAGGCATTCCCTGATGCTGGATCCGAATGACACCTGACGATCGGTTGGCTAAAAGAATGATCTCATATCAGAAGTGACCAACACATCTTCAAACCGCCCTCTTCTTGCAGGTGCTGTTGGATTGGTACCCGCAATTATTTCTCTGGGAGTGGAAATTCCTCTGCCAGCGCACGCAAAAGCAGAATGCAGCATTTCTCTAAGCAAGGACTGTAAGTTCTCCATTTTGACAGCCCTCTGTGATGGTGGTAACATTTCCGCCATTTTGTGTTTGTACCGGGGGTCTAAGTACGTTGCCACCGAGTACTGGTCCTTGACCTTTATGCTTTTTATACAGGGGTCCCTGTTAAAACACTTGAGCATGAAGGCCCCCTGGAAGCGGTGTGGTGGCCTGGCTCCTGCTCATAATCCAGGATAATGTCGTCCTCCCCCCATCCACGGACAACAACAGGGATCCCAGAAAGGTTTAAAGCATGCTCTTCTTACTCCTCCTCATCTGCCCCGGCACCATCCTTCTCTGACTCCTCTTCAGACTCCTGTTGTTGACTTGTCTCAGATAGAGTAGCCCCCCCCTGGGAATTCATCCAGCATTGCGACTTCCTCATCTTCCTGCTCCTGCTCCTTGACGGCTTGATCAATGACACGAGGCAATGCACGCTCCATAAAGAAGGCGTAAGGTACGATGTCACTGATGGCGCCATGGCTGCGACTGACCAGTTTGGTGATCTCATGCATGCGTCGCGCATGAGCAGCCACTGGCGCGGTGAAAAAAAAACAAGCCCCCCTGAACCAGTTCTGCCGCAGAGTTCGTACAGGTAGTCGTTAACTGCAAGTTTCTGCTGGAGCAGCCTATCAAGCATATAGAAGGTTGAGTTCCATCGCGTCGAGCAATCACAAATAAGATGTCTGACTGGCAGATGTCAGCAAGGCGAGCCATGGCCGTGTAAGATCTTCTGAAATGGGCCGAGATTTTTCTTGCCTGCCGCAAGATGTCCTGGACCCCAGGGTATTTGACAACGAATCGCTGCACGACCAAATTTAAGACGTGTGCCATGCATGGCACATGTGTAATTTTGCCCTGTTTCAACGCGCTAAGCAGATTGGCACCATAGTCGCACACCACTTTACCAACTGTCAAATTGAGCTGTGTTAGCCACTGATCTGCCTGTGAACGCAAAGCTGAAAGGAGTGCAGGGCCAGTGTGGCTCTTGGCTTCCAGGCACAACAGACGCAGCACAGCATGGCAACGTCTCACCTGGCATGTCAAATAGGTTCTGGGGATCTTGGACGGCGCAGCGGAAGAGACGCTAGCAGCGGAAAAGGAGGAGTCAGCCGAGGAGGAGAGGGAGGATGGAGTAGGAGGAGGAGAAGAAGAGGCAGGCCTGCATGCAATCCGTGGCGGTAAAACCAAATCTACATGGGTGCCACGGGTTACATGCTTGACGGCCGTCAGAAGGTTCACCCAGTGGGCAGTAAAAGTTATATAGCTTCCCTGCCCGTGTTTGCTAGACCACGTGTCTGTGGTCAGATGTATCTTGGCACCAACAATGTGTGCCAGAGATACATTCACTTGCCGCTGAACATGGCCATATAGCTCTGGGATGCCCTTCTGTGAGAAATACTTCCTTCCTGGGACCTTCCATTGTGGTGTTCCAATGGCCACAAATTTTCGAAAGGCCTCCGAGTCCACCAGTTTATATGGCAGTAGTTGGCGGGCTATCAGTTCTGACAAGCCAGCGGTCAACCGCTGGGCTAGAGGGTTATCCGGCGTCATCATTTTTTTACGCTCGAACATTTGGCCCACGGAAGCCTGCCTTTTTCCAGAAAAACGTGAGGACGGCATGATGGAAGGTGGAGTGGAGGACAATTCTGAGGAGAGAGGAGAAGGAGAAGTAGAAGAGGCTGGACGGTGAGAGCCTGGAGTGTGGCTTTGTGGGTTCTGACAGGGTTGCTCTCTCTGAGCTCAGTGATGGCAGCTCATGCACCTTCTTAAGGCGGTCGTCCCTAGGTGAGTGTTGGGCTTACCGCGACTTATGCGTTGACTGCAAAGGCTGCAGATGGCAACACTATTGTCAGCAGCGGACACGTTAAAAAAAGCCCACACTGCGGAGCCATGTGCCGGCGTCCTGGGAGCACCAGATGTGACCATACATGGTTGATGCCTTGCTCCTGATACATTAGCAGTCTGAATGAATGAATAACTTGTATAGCGCTACAATGCGAACTGAATCGCCTCAAGGCGCTGTATTGGCGTTTTGTTGTCGAGCTTCTAGAAGAGGTAGGTCTTGAGTTTCTTCCTGAAGGCCTGATGGTTTCCTTCCATGCGAATATCGGTTGGTAGAGCGTTCCATAGCCGTGGTCCTTGGACATCGAATCTCCGTTCCCCCTTTGATTTGTAGCGGGATTTAGGAATGAGGAGGAGATTTTGATTAGCCGATCGAAGACTGCGATTCGGTGTGTAGTGTTTTATTTTCTCGAGAAGGTATTGCGGAGCGTCTCCATGTGTGCATTTGTGGGTGAGGCAGAGGGTCTTGAATGTGACCCGATTCTTTACGGTTAGCCAATGTAGGTTCCTCAGGGAAGGGGAGATGGATTCCCAGGGTTTTTTTCCTGTTATCAGTCTTGCCGCCGTATTTTGGATAAGTTGTAAGCGCGCAAGTTGATATTGGGGTAATCCTATGTAAGTTGATATTGGGGTAATCCTACGTGTCCCTAGACACGTCATCATCGACGTCACCTTCCCCACCACTATAATTAGAGATCTCAGAGTAGGCAGCAACAGCAGGGACCAACCTCCTTGGGCTGATCTGGGTACTGTCGTCAGACTGCTGAGTGGCGGTTGTTGCTAACTCCTCTTCCTGATCCAATGCCAAGAATGGCTGCGCATCGGAAATGTCTTGTGATGATTGATTGGAAAATAATTCCTGTGACTCAAGCGGAGGGTATATGGGGGTGGTGGTGTTGGTGGTAGTGTCTTTGGGGGTGCACATAGCAGAGAGTGAAGAGTAGGGATGGGCCCGGTGTTCGATTCGAACCCATGTTCGAATTGAACATCGGGCGTTCGACCGCTCGTCGAGCCCAGAACTATTTGGGCCGCTCGCATCAAAATCGTGTGATGCGAACAGCCCACAATGCACTGCGCCAGTCGCAGTGCATTGCTGGCTGATGATTGGCCAAGCATGCACTGTGACAATCCTATCCTATGTGGGGTATCCTATGTATGCGTAGTCCAGTCGAGAATTAATGACTGTTCCAACTACCACTGCTTTGTCCTCCTTTGGAATGAAGGGGATGAGTCTGCGTAGCAGGCGGAGCAGATGGTGAGAACCACTGACTACTGCTCCTATTTGGGCATCCATTGACATTTCTGAGTCAAAAATGACTCCGAGACTCTTGGCCTTGGTCCTAGGGGCGATGGTCTGTCCAAAAATGGTGGGGGGTGTCCAAGGGATCTTGGTTCGGGGGTTTTGATTTGCAAGTAGAATAAGAAGTTCTGTTTTCGATTCGTTAAGTTTGAGGGAGCTAGTGGTCATCCAGTCGTCTATCATAGTGAGGCATTTTTCTAGTTGCTGATGATGGTCTTTTTGTCCGGTGATACGAAAAAATAATTGCGTGTCGTCAGCGTATGAGTGCGTCTGGTTTGTCCCTCATGTGCAATGTAAGTTCCGCCTGCTTATCCTCCTTATCTGCTGGTCCATCTCTCCCTCTGAACTCCCCTCCTCTTCCTCTCTTGTGGGCACCCACGTGACGTCCCTAGACACGTCATCATCGACGTCACCTTCCCCACCACTATAATTAGAGATCTCAGAGTAGGCAGCAACAGCAGGGACCAACCTCCTTGGGCTGATCTGGGTACTGTCGTCAGACTGCTGAGTGGCGGTTGTTGCTAACTCCTCTTCCTGATCCAATGCCAAGAATGGCTGCGCATCGGAAATGTCTTGTGATGATTGATTGGAAAATAATTCCTGTGACTCAAGCGGAGGGTATATGGGGGTGGTGGTGTTGGTGGTAGTGTCTTTGGGGGTGCACATAGCAGAGAGTGAAGAGTAGGGATGGGCCCGGTGTTCGATTCGAACCCATGTTCGAATTGAACATCGGGCGTTCGACCGCTCGTCGAGCCCAGAACTATTTGGGCCGCTCGCATCAAAATCGTGTGATGCGAACAGCCCACAATGCACTGCGCCAGTCGCAGTGCATTGCTGGCTGATGATTGGCCAAGCATGCACTGTGACACCGCATGCTTGGCCAATCATAGAGCCAGTGGCGAGGAGAGCAATAATTGGCCACAGGCAGGATGCCTGTGGCCAATTATAGCTCAGGGGGTTTAGTACACGCCCCCACATGCCGGCGGCCTCGTGTAGTGTGTTCCAGCGTGTCAGTGACATTATGTGCTGTGATTATTCTGCAGTGCTGCTGACTGCTGACATTATCTGCTGTGATTCTGGGGATTAGTGTGTGCGTGCTGTTAGTACAGCATTGCAGTATCACATTTAAAACACCTTTACCCTTCTGGCCTGTTGTGTCATCTAAGGCAGCCATCTGCGGCTAATGAATTGCCGGTTCCCGTAACACAGAGAACAGTCATTCATTGAAAGTCATTGATAAAAAAAAAGTCATTGATAAAAAAAACCCCAAAAAAAGCGTGGGGGTCCCCCCAAATTCAATTACCAGGCCCTTCAGGTCTGCTATGGATTTTAAGGGGAACCCCGGCCAAGAAAAAAAAATGGCGTGGGGTCCCCCTTCAAAATCCATACCAGACCTTTATCCGAACACGCAACCTGGCAGGCCGAAGGAAAATAGGGGGGACGAGAGCGCCCCCCCCCCCCCCCCCTCCCTCCTAAACTGTACCAGGCCACATGCCCTCAACATTGATCGTCTCCTGTCATTTTTACATTTACTTTTGTACCCCCTTACCATTTCACACAGGGGGGGCGGGATCTGGGGGTCCCCTTGTTAAAGGGGGCTTCCAGATTCCGATAAGCCCCCCGCCCACAGACCCCCACAACCAATGGCCAGGGTTGTGGGGAAGAGGCCCTTGTCCTCATCAACATGGGGACAAGGTGCTTTGGGGGGGACCCCAAAGCACCCTCCCAATGTTGAGGGCATGTGGCCTGGTACGGTTCAGGAGGGAGGGGGGGCGCTCTCGTCCCCCCTCTTTTCCTGCGGCCTGCCAGGTTGCGTGCTCGGATAAGGGTCTGGTATGGATTTTGAGGGGGGCCCCACGCCATTTTTTTTTTTTGGCCGGGGTTCCCCTTAAAATCAATCCCAGACCTCAAGGGTCTGGTATGGATTTTGAGGGGGACCCCACGCCATTTTTTTTTTGGCCGGGGTTCCCCTTAATATCTATAGCAGACCTGAAGGGCCTCGTAATTGAATTTGGGGGGACCCCCACGCTTTTTTTTTTATCAATGGCTTTTTTTTTATCAATGACTTTCTATGAATGACTGTTCTCTGTATTACGGGAGCCGGCAATTCATTAGCCGCGAGTGATTTTAAATAGCTTTTTTTCCTGCAAAAATGACACTTTGTGCAGGGACAGTTCTAAGCACGGGAAACATGCGCCCCTTCACAAGCATACTATAGACACCCCCCAGGTACAAAATTTAAAGGAATATTACACTTTTATTGTTTCACTTTAAGCATTATTATAATCACTGCTCCTGAAAAAACAGACGTTTTTAAAAAAAATGTTTGCATTGATACATGTTCCCTGGGGCAGGACCCAGGTCCCCAAATACTTTTTATGACAATAACATGCATATTAGCCTTTAAAATTAGCACTTTTGATTTTGAACGTTCGCGTCCATTGTAATGAATAGGGTTCTTAAGTTCGCACGAGTTCTAGGTCCGTTCGCGGGTTCTGGTGCAAACCGAACCCGGGGGTGTTGGGCTCATCCCAAGTGAAGTGGGTACAGATCGAGAGGATGAGGATGGTGCAAGTCTGTTGGGCCCTTTGACGTAATCGAATGCACCTTCTGCAACTTCCCACTTTGGCTCAAGCCTGGTGCCGCTGCCCTACCACCCCTGTGGAAGGGCCTGCCTCTTCCTCTGCCTGTCATTTTTTAAATTACCCTGTGACAAAAGTCTATAGAGAAGTGCAGTATATGTGGAAGAAGGTATATAACACCCTGCCTCAATCTGTCATTTTGGGGGGCCGCTGGTCTATCACACCAGTTATAATACTTTTTTCTAATTGTGTTTGTCACTCTTTGTAGTATCGCTGCAGAACCGCTCAGCAGTCACAATGCTGCACAGTAGAAATGCACTATAATATGCTTTCTATATTTGAAAGTATATTATAAGTGTATTACAACCCTATATACTGTACACCTATACCAGTCCTTAAAAGGACTTTTGTGGACCTAATAGTAGTTAGCTAGTGAATTGCAGCCTGTCCCTGCTCCAAACACCAAACTCTATCCCTACACTGAGAAAAGACAGCTGCAGAATCGGTCAGCACTGCAGTGCACTATAATATGCTTTCTATATTTGAAGGAAAGTATATTATAAGTGTATTACAACCCTATATACTGTACACCTATACCAGTCCTTAAAAGGACTTTTGTGGACCTAATAGTAATAGCTAGTGATTACAGACTGACTGTCCCTGCTCCACACAGCGTCCTTTCCCTACACTGACAAAAGAGAGAATGTAAAATGGCTGCCAGATCAGGTCTATTTATAAGGTAGGGGGTATGCCCATGTGCTGAAATGTCTCAATTGGCTGTTCTGTACCCCATGATGGATGTGTCAAGGGTCAAAGTTCTTCACAATGTAAAAGAATATGGCCGCCGTGAACAGCGACATAAGTCCACCGGTTTGGCGAATCGCGAATGAGCAAAGTTCGCCGCGAACCGACATGCCTAATTTTCAAACTTGTTGTTTACAAGTTAAAATATTTTTTTCTTTTGCTAGAAACTTACTAAGAACCCCCAAACATTATATATATATATATTTTTCTAACACCCTAGAGAATAAAATGGCGGTCGTTGCAATACTTTTGTCACACCGTATTTGCGCAGCGGTCTTACAAGCGCACTCTTTTTGGAAAAAATGTATTTTTGAATAAAAAAATAAGACAACAGTAAAGTTAGCCCAGTTTTTTTTATATTGTGAAACATGATGTTACCCAACATGTCACGCTTCAAAATTACGCCTACTCGTGGAATGGCGACAAACATTTACCCTTAAAAATCTCCATAGGTAACGTTAAAAAATTTCTACAGGTTGCATGTTTTGAGTTACAGAGGGCTAGAATTATTGCTCTCACTCTAACGATCGTGGTGATACCTCACATATGTGGTTTGAACACCGTTTTCATATGCGGGCGCCACTCACATATGCGTTCACTTTTGCATGCGAGCTCTGCAGGACTGGGCGTGTTAACATTTTTTTTCTTATTTATTTTACCTTTTCTTTTTTCTTTTTACACTGTTCTTAAAAAAATAAAAGAAATGTGTCACTTTTATTCCTATTACAAGGAATGTACACATCCTTTGTAATAGAAAAAAAAGCATGACAGGACCGGGGGGCGTGGCCTAGCCGGGATCCGAGATGGCAGCTTGAGGCGAGAGCTCCCGCACAGAGAGGACTCTAAAAGCTATTTCAGTGGGAATAATTCGCCTATTTAACGATGGGAAGAACCAACCGGAGTACCTCGACCCCCAGAGCGGTGACCGACCCCGGATCCCAGTCTGGAAAGAACATACCAGAGCTACTCCGCTCTCAGAAGGCAGGAAAGCACGAGGCCTCGCGAGCGCCCCAGCCGACACAGGCCTCATCCCCGCTCTTTGGCAAAAGCAGCGACCAAGCAGACACAATGGAGAGTCCTGACAACTCGATTCACCCCCCAAGCCTCTCAGACCTACAACAAGACTTGCAAAAGGTAGCTCTCGATATAAGGCACACAATTACAGCCGCTATATCCGACCTGAAGGCGGACATCCACAGCATGGCCCACAGGATAACAGATATCGAACAGACAGCACATGCACAGGCCGCGGCCATCAGACAAGTCCAGCATGTATACGATGCCCAGCTTCCACACATATATGAGCTCCACCGACAAGTCGAGGACCTCGACAATAGGGGTCGCCGCCACAATGTGAGGGTGAGAGGGGTCCCGGAAAGCATCGAGACGCCGGGCCTACTACAAGCGGTATGTGCCATTTTTAATGATTTATTAGAGCGCCCACCCGACACCCCTATTGAGATGGAACGTTGCCACCGTGCCCTGAGACCCCAACCCCGTGATGCAGAACCACCCAGGGACATAGTGTGCTGTTTTGTAAACTTTCCCCTGAAGGAGGAAATCCTACGGAAGGCCAGGCTGAGAGGCCGCGTTCTATTCAATGGAACAGAAATTAAACTGTTCCAGGATCTCTCCCAAATAACCCTGCAAAATAGAAGATCCATGCGCCCTCTGCTGGATGTGCTCCGCTCCCGCAACATACCCTATAGATGGAAATTCCCGTTCTGTCTGTCAGCCACCGCCAGGGGGCGCACCGCATTACTCCGATCTCCAGATGACCTTCCTATCTTCTGCGATCAACTCGACATCCCGCGGATGGAGCTTCCGGACTGGTGCGCATTCTACTTCCCGTCTGAGCCCTGGAAGCAAGTGACCCTCAACGCTTCTCCAAAATCCCAAAGACAGAGATCCAGAAGACGCCGCCTGGATTCATCGCCGCCGGAGGACCGCCTCTCACGTCGCGACCAGCCGTCGCGCAGCCCAAACTACGCCACACCGAGACGAGACCGACAGGATGCATAGCGGACGACACGCAAAGTGTGACCCACTCTCTCCACAAATACACGTGAGTGACACACCATACCGATCCCCCCCCCAATGACCGCTCACCATATTCCACAAAGGCACAACCAGGCGACCCCCGGGCACCCCTTTGTACTTGTAACCACCCGCACCAATCTCCCCTCTTTGTAGCCCCACCGGCACCATACCAGGAATACCCACCTTGCGTCACCCCATTGCCTGCGACCATTATCGGACGTCGAGAGATTATAGATGGGTCTGCGAATCTGTGAGCAGGAGGAAAAGAAGATGCAACTTGAAACCCCTTCTTCTTGCAGACTGCTCCCCCCCCCCCCCCCACGCGGCAGGAGAATGCTACCTTGGATCCAAACATTGTTATGTTAGATCCGGACAATGACGCCGGAGCCCGGAACCCTTGAAAACCCCCACCACTACCACGCACTGTGCCATCAACAACCCTGCATCTTCCCCCAACATGGCTCTAGACCACCGTACCCCTGAACAGGGCCTTTCCCCCCTTGAAAAAGGACTCTGCTTAAAAAGGTCAAGGGGACACATAACCTTTGGATCACTTGTGTTTTTTTTTTTTTTTTTTTTTTCTTTTCTTCTTTTTTTTTTTCTGTACTTAACCTTCTGCTTTCCAGCACAGGACCACCACAACATGCCCACGAACCACCCATCCTGACGATACTCGCTCAACTCCGACTCAGCCCTCTGGGGAACCAGGTTCCGCAGCTCATGAACCGACACTGATCCGACTGGTATGTAAACTGAGATAGTGGACAAGGTCCTCAGCAGTGCCCCCACAGAACGCATCTGCTCACAGGCCCCCCCCTCTGACCAACTCTGCACTCCCGAATCACCCCCGCCTGTCCCCCCTGTACTCCCGTACAGGACCCCCAAAGCCCAACAACCCACCCACCCCCGGCAAATAATCGACTGGACTTATACTGTTTACTTTAAAACGAGACGTACCAGACTAAAAAGATCTCACAGCCCCCCAATAGGGACGATTCTCTCCCAACTATGGTAAAAAACCCTAACTGATCTAGAGGTAGCTATGACCTTAGGGAACCCCCAACACAGATCTTCCCACACAGAAACAAATAATCCACAAATGTACATGCAGGGAAGGGTTATCCTCTTGTTGTTTTAAACTGAGATTCTTATCTTAAAGTGTATATCTATGTTTGCCTAAAATCTGATCCCTGGTTACAAGCTATGCCTCCTCATCCCTCGACCCCGCACATGGTCCCACCTTGTTAGGAGTCTTAGACTACATATGAACATGCTCTCTCCCGACGATGGGTCCCACGGAGAAGATATGGCACTATATAAGACTGAGTTGTTAATTTAACTGTTGTATGACCATATGGTTTATAGTCCTCCACAGTGCCAACAGGACACACATTCGAGCAATCCACACCGACGATACCATCCCAGAGGCGACCTACTGTATCAGAAGACCAGGATCCACTCGATTGCAACCGTCACACGCCCTACCGGGCAGCAACCCAAGGTAGACAGTAACACACCAGACATAATCCCGGGGGTACACCCCCCCCGGGCACGACCGCAGAGACCTCAGACCCCATACCTAGACCTTTCTAGGTGATACTCTCGACTGAACCTACAATACCTAACAATTCGCAAGTCATATTTAACCGAACTGCTCCACACAACCCCGAACAGACGTGACCGACACATCAGTACCCAAAGCTGCCGCAACCTACTAGAGGGGGCACACACACCAGGGATATTCCCATACTGCCACCCTTTCACGTAGATAAGGACCCACACATGGGGACCTAGACCAAAAAGGGGTGCCCATGAGTTCGACAAGATTTAACTCACTATGTTTACGATTTATGGTTTACAGTTTTTATTTTGATATAAATGTTTTCATTCAGACTTCTGTTGATTTAAACTGTGTCTAGATATCCTGTTCCTGGTCCTAGGCCCCCCACCGTAACTAGAGTGTATAGACATGTCAAATCTGGAGACAGTTCAGTCTCATGATCCAGTTCCCCCGATCCACAAGTCCTACCCTTCGGACAATCATACCAAGCCCTCATTGCCCGAACACCTCACCCTCCAGCCCGCCTTGAACGGCTAGACAATCCCTCCCTATTCCAGGCTACTCTAACTACCTGAACCCCACTTTGCCCTACTTATGCGTTCAGAGTCCTCTCTGATGCCGTGCCACCTAGATCCCCAATAGTTCCCGTTACCCCACACAGCATCCCCTTGGGATACTAGCTGGCCAACCAGTTGTATATTTGCAGGTGGAACAAACCCCTTCCTCCTCCTAGGTTTGGATTCACCTCTGGTTGTTTCTACCACATAGTCTGTGTACAACTTCCCCCACCCCCACCCCCGAATCTCCCCCTCTCTCTCTTACATCTCTCTAGTTTCTTCTCTCCCGCCCCCTCCCCTTACTCCCACCCCTTGCCCACTCCCTCCCCTCCTCCCTTCTCCCCTCTCCCTACATACCGAAATCCAACCGGAAAGCCACGCTGCCTTACTCCTAATAAGGCAACCTTACCCCCTACCTCCTCTCCCCCCTCCCTCTTGATCCCCTTTTCCTCACCCTTCTCTAAATCCCCCCCCCCTCCACCCACCGCCCCTAGACACTCTCTTCACCGGGGGCCGTCCCCAGTTCCAAACCAACCTCTTAACCTCAATCAGCAACGCATAATATCCCCTACATTTCCCCAGGATGCAGGCAGCTCGAAATACCAAACAACCCCCCTCCTTAAGGTGCGTATCCCTAAACGTGAAGGGATTAAACATCCCCGAAAAGAGATCCCAGATCCTTACTGAACTGTCCAAACACAATGCCCACTTCCTCTTCCTACAAGAGACCCATTTTAGATCGGATTCCATCCCCACCCTCAGGAATCAAACTTACAGAATTGCGATACACGCCACCAACCCCCAAGCAAAAACCAAAGGAGTATCAATCCTAATATCAAAACACGCCAACTTCAAACTGAAGGAGTCGCTAATAGACCCGGAGGGCAGGTTCATTTTTATCAAAGGCCTCTTTGAAACCAAACCAATCACACTTGCAAATATATATTGCCCCAATGAACACCAAGTATCCTACTTTAGGAAAATATGCGACCTCCTATCCACCTTCCAAGAGGGCATGACCCTGCTAGGCGGAGATTTCAATGTCCCACTCAACCCCACCCTAGACACCTCGTCCGGTTCCTCCGCCCTACCGTTCAGAGCGCTGAGACAGATCAAATTACAACTACAAAACCTGACTCTACATGACACCTGGCGTACCATGCACCCCGATACCAAAGACTACACCTTCTACTCCCCTCCCCACCTAAAGTACTCCCGAATTGATTACTTCTTCCTCTCTCAACCAGACCTGACCCTTGTATCTAATGCTTCGATAGAACCGATGTTCCTTTCCGACCACCACCCCATCAAAATAGACCTCACCTTCCCTGACTCCCCAACTAGGACGAAAACCTGGCGGCTGAACCCCTCGCTCTTAAAAGACCCTGAAATACTTAACCAAATCAGAGACACCATACAAAACTACTTCAATGAGAACTCCACCCCTGAAATCACACCTACAACCCTATGGGAAGCCCACAAATGTGTAGTAAGAGGGAAGCTCATTGAGATAGCAACACTAGCAAAAAAAAGACAACAGGCACTTATCAACTCCTTAGTGACCAAAATCAGACACTTAGAATCCCTTCACAAGAGATCTATGGCGATAGAGACACTCCAAGAGCTCACGTCTGCACGAACCCTTCTACTAGATGAGCTAGGGAAACGCACGAGAAGGCGTTATGTGTTACAACAACGCGTCTTCTACGAACACGGGAATAAAAGCGGGAGACTCCTGGCCCGCACCGTCCACTCCGCCAAATCTTCCTCTATTGTCCACCACATTAGAGACAACAAGGGCACAACTCACTCCAAAAACGAGGACATCGCCATACAATTTGAAACATTTTATTCTAAATTATATAACTTACCCGAAGGACACTCTCCCTCAAACCCACATGACAGTCGTACTTCCAAAATTAGGGAATACATCAGCTCCTTCTCTCCTAAACCCATTACCTCCCAACAAGCTGACTCCATAGACACTGACATCTCAGCCGAGGAACTTGCTCTGGCGGTGAAACAGATGAAACCTGGTAGGAGCCCTGGCCCAGATGGTCTATCCCTCATATACTACAAATCTTTCCTAGACCTGCTCTCCCCCAAAATGCTCACGACCTTCAACCACCTAGCCGACCCTCATGCCCAGACAGGTAGACTATTGGAAGCCCATATAACAGTTATCCCCAAAGAAGGTAAAGACCCCTCTCAAGTGGCCAACTATAGACCGATTTCCCTCCTAAACGTCGACATAAAATTGTACGCCAAAATCCTCGCGAATAGAATAATCCCCTTTCTTCCCACTCTTATCTCCCCCGATCAAGTTGGCTTTATCCCGGGCCGCGAAGCCCGTGATAACACCACTAGAACGCTCAACCTCCATCACTGGCTTACCTCCTCGAAATCCCAGGGTTTCCTGCTTTCCCTTGATGCGGAGAAGGCGTTCGACAGAGTGGCCTGGGACTACATGCGAGAAGTTCTGAGGGGGGTTGGCCTCCCACCGCGTATGTGTTCATTCATAGAAGCTCTATACCGCTCCCCCTCAGCGAGAGTTAGAGTCAACGGTCACCTGTCGGACGCCTTCTCCATATCCAACGGAACTAGACAGGGCTGCCCCCTTTCCCCTCTCATTTTTGTCCTCTCACTTGAACCCCTTCTCAACAGACTGCGCTCAAACCCCGATATTAACGGAATCCAAATCGCAAACAGAGAGTTCAAAATCTCGGCATTTGCCGATGACATCTTATTGTCTCTTAGAAACCCCCGCACTTCCCTACCCAACCTGCTAAAAGACATAAAAATCTACGGTTCACTGTCAAACCTCAAAATAAATCATTCTAAGTCGCACGCCCTTAATATATCCTTACCCGCAGGAGAGGTTGCTCACTGTAAAACCTCCTTCCCCTTTATTTGGAAGGATGATGGAATAACATACCTAGGCATCCAAATCACTAAAGATTTAAAGGACCTCTACACGCGAAACTTCCAGTCGACCCTAGTTAAAATCCAGGCTGAGCTAAAGGAGTGGGCGAACCTTAACGTTTCATGGTTCGGACGGTCTGCCCTCATCAAAATGGTAATACTACCTAAGCTCCTTTATCTGATGCAGACCATCCCTATACATCTCCCACCCTCCTTCTTCAAGTCTTACAAAAAAGACTGCTCGACATTTGTCTGGAAAAACCGCCCCCCACGCATAAAATACACCCGCCTTACGAGATCCAAAACAAGGGGAGGCCTCGGTCTACCAGACATCCACCAATACTACCTAGCCTGCCAGTTAGCAAGGGTGGTCGACTGGAAGGTTCATAAACGAGAGAAAACCTGGGTCCCCCTCGAGAACTCCTTCTCTAGCATCCCACTACACGTCCTACCATGGGTTTCACCCACACACTGGCCGCCAAGCCTCAGATCGCACCCCCTTATCTCCCCCACCCTAGCATCCTTCAAGAACCTGATAAACACGGCCAACCTAACCTCACACCCGGGACCTATAACGCCCCTGCGAGAGAACCCAGAATTCCCCCCGGGGACATCACACCGCTTCCTGCTAGATGAATGGCCACATGAAGACATTCTGGTGCACCATATGTTCAAAAGAGGCCGAATCCGCCCTCTTGAGGACCTAGCAGCAAAATCTCAGACCCAATCATTTCCTTTCTGGTCCTACAGGCAGATAAGGAACTTCCTCACTACACGAAACCCCCCGACCGCTTGTCTGAGGAATCTCACTCAATTCGAAACCCTCTGCTCCCAGACCTCCCCACAGAGACACGTCATTTCTTTCCTATATTCACTGCTGCAAGAGGCACCTACCCTTAAACAGGCCGCCGATGGCGCCCGCTTGTCGTGGGAGAGGGACTTACAACTGTCCCTGTCCGACGACGAGTGGACTGCAATTTACACGTACGCACACAAAGGCTCGCTTAATGTAGCAATTCAAGAAAATAGCTATAAAATCATCACTAAATGGTATAGGACCCCTGAACGCCTAAACAAATTCTCTCCCTCAGTCACAAATAAATGCTGGAGGTGCAACTCAGCGGTGGGCTCGATGCTACACATCTGGTGGGAATGCGCACTCATTCAACCATTCTGGACAGAGGTACACTCCCTAATCGAAAAAGTCACAACCTACACCTTAGACTTCGGTCCCGCACAGTTCTTACTTCACCACTCCTCCCTCTCCAAACGCTCTTATCACAAATCATTAGCAATGCACATGGTTAGTGCAGCAAGACTCTGCATTCCAGCCCACTGGCGTTCCACTGTCACCCCCCCCCATCAGAGAATGGCTGCACAGAATCTCTAAGATACAAGAAATGGAGGAACTGATCCACATCTCGCAAGAGAGAATGGAGAAGTTCACCACAACATGGGCGTGTTGGATACACTTCAAGTCAACAGAACAATACAAATCCATACTTCCCACGGGATAGGACGGATCCACGTGAACCGCTCCTCTGAAACCGTAGCTACCCCCCCCCCCCCCCCCACGCATTGAGGGGTACCGGGGAAACTGGTGACGGCCCCCCAACATACCCGTACCCCCCCCCCCTCTACCCCTCTCCCCCCCCCCCCACCTATCAGACCCCTCCCTCCCCTCCTTCCTCCTCTCTTCTCCGCTCTACTCTAATTCCCTCCCCCCTTCTCTCCTTCCCCAGAAGACCGGAAATAGCTTGGCTCTTTTCGGTCTGCCCGAACCACATTGTGTAGGAGATCTCCTGACCACAGCCCGTATAAGGTCAAAACCCCGATAGCGCCAGAGGGGGGCCCGTTGAAGATGGCCCCACTGGCGCAACTCCTCTTCCACTTGCACTGAAGTACCCAAGTCTACTTAGGTTCCACACACCCCCTTTCTTATCCCCTACTCCAACCTTGCCTTCACTGGATATTACCGCAACTGGATATGTTACAAGACCCAACTGAAGGGACCACTGAACCCAAGGTCATACTTATATGATGTTTGTAATAATCCTTGAGATCCCATTGTACCTGCACATTCATGTACACTTGCATTGTATGTAAAAGTTCTTTATACCTGTTTATTTTACCATTTTCTCAATAAAAACGTTATGGAAAAAAAAAAAAAAAAGCATGACAGGACCTCTTAAATTTGAGATCTGGGGTCATAAAGACCTCAGATATCATATTTACACTAAAATTCAATAAAAAAATTAAAAATGTTGTTAGAAAAATAAATAAATAAAATGTCCCTTTAAGAGCTATGGGCGGAAGTGACGTGGTCACTTCCACCCTGCAATGGTATGGAGACGTGGAGCCGGGAGGGGGGTCATCTAACCCTCACTCAGCTCTAAAACACAGAGGGGACAGGATCTGATCGCCTCCGCCGCTGCCGGTGGCTCCGGTAAGCGGTGGAGGGCACGGAGCATGGCGGAAGGGGGGGGCCTCTCCCGCCACTGATAAAAGTGATCTTGCGGCGAATCTGCTGCAGAGACCACTTTTATCTGAAAGCGGACCGCCCGCATGTGATTGCTTATTTCTGGACACAATATGAAAGGATAGTGCCAAATAAATCCGCCCTTTGGGACTATCACTCCGCGCTCCTGGATTAAACGTACTTAGTTCAGTTGGCCACAAAAAAGTAAATATCCAATAATGACTATTTGATCTTACAAAAGCAGCTACTATATAAAACAGTAAAATCGGTGATAAGGCAATATTAAAATCTTGATAGACCCCAGCCCTGTAAAAGGTCAGGTGCTGTCCCTTTAAATATTGCAGCAGCGCTAAATAAAGTCCTTTTAAATTGAATTAAAAGAGTTCATAAAAGACCATCATGATAACCAGGAATAAAGTCTGTTTTGGTGCAGTGAAACTCCTTATGATACAGTGATACACCTTCCACCGGATAATCGCTTTTTCACCACGTGCAGATCACACTCCCCTTTGGGGATGCACTCACCAGAATTATGATCAATATAAGCATTTCAATCGAAACCCATTGGTTACTGCCATCTCCTCAGCACGTCCACCTCCTCTCCACCTGCAGGCACCAGAGTAGATCCACTCCAACCCAGCATATGCGTATGAAGAAACAAATAGTGCGGATAGCGTAGTACAGTTTGATAAAACAGTTTTATTTTAAACATCCAATATTCCCCCCTATTAAAATCTGCGTACCACAAATAAATGATAAAACAGCCTTGTAAGTAATGTAAGATGTGCACTCTGCCTGATCAGCCCTTCCGTCCGCCGGAAACCGGGCGCCAAACCGATGTGTAGAGCAGTTTCCTCCACTTCCTGGTTCGTTTGGTGGCTGGAGCGCACTCTGGAGCGCATGCGTCGCTTCCTGCGAGGTCACGATCCTGACGCGTTTCGTCACTTCCGGACGTCGTCTGAGGGTGTGACCTCGCCACCGGAAGTGATGCTTATGTATGTGCACCGTCCAATCCGGGCGCTGCACTGTATGATTGGCATTGCGTATGGCAAATGGGCACTAGCGGCTACAGCACAATACAGTCTACAGCTGCTGTCTGCATTTAATGTTTGCCTCTTCGTTTTTTTGTACCATATCATATTAGTTTCCTACCACATTTATACAATCCCATTTCTGGTATGCATATTAAACCCACATCAATGCCACATTTAATTTATATATATACATCGATGCCGCACTTTTTAACCCTTACATCACATGCCTATATAAGGTTGCAGATGTGGATTATTTAAGTGTTGTAGTGATTGTACTAATATTATAACTATTCTGCGGTCCAATACATTAAGGTGCTATGTGGAATATGTATCCCTCAGGTTTGTTTGATTTCACTCAATGTAGGCCGACAACGGAAATCGGAAAATCATTGTATCGTGTATGGGATCCTTTTATGGTCAAAATGCAAGCCTGCATCCATATATGGCGATGTAAGTGTCACTAAATGCATTAATACTGTTCGATTGTGATTCAACCTATACACACATACATCAACCCGTTTGTTTTTGATATTTCCATACAATTATTCGATCAATGATTTTGCGCTGAAGTTGATTACATAGAGATATATATAATGTAAAGAAAATGCAATCGTCCAAAAAATTAGTATATACATATACTAATATACTAAAAATCATAAAATAAAAGTAAAAATTAAAAATAAAATAAAAATAAAAATAAAAATAAAGCAAAAATAAAATAAAAATAAAAATAAAATAAAAAAAAAAATAAAATAAAATAAAAATAAAAATAAATATGAATAAACTATAAAAATAAATAAAATTTAAAAATAATGAAATAAAATACAATTAGTCATCAGCTAAAATCTGTATAGAGGGATGATAAAATCTGAATTGATGTTCTGCTGTGATTCGAATTATATTAAGAAGTGCTTGAAGGTTATGAAATCTGAATGGTGTTTTTGCTCCAGTTTAAAAAGTATATATATATTTAAATATATAAAATATAATCTATATGTTAATCAGTTTTTAGAAACATAAAATCCCATGCCTATTGGTAAAACCCTGCTCCGCATATAAAATCATACATAAAACTGTACTGTATATATATATAAAATTATATGTGGTCAACCATAAACAATGGGATTAGAATGATATACAACCTACCCTTCCAAACGGATCCATGTACCTGCTGTGACCCATAGTGTCAGTGACCCTTGGCCTCAGAAATTCTCAGAGTTACTTAAAATTAAAATTACTGTGGATGTATGGTTGTGGATGTATGTTTTATGATTTTTAGTATATTAGTATATGTATATACAAATTTTTTGGACGATTGCATTTTCTTTACATTATATATATCTCTATGTAATCAACTTCTGCGCAAAATCATTGATCGAATAATTGTATGGAAATATCAAAAACAAACGGGTTGATTTATGTGTGTATAGGTTGAATCACAATCGAACAGTATTAACGCATTTAGTGACACTTACATCGCCATATATGGATGCAGGCTTGCATTTTGACCATAAAAGGATCCCATACACGATACAATGATCTTCCGATTTCCGTTGTCGGCCTACATTGAGTGAAATCAAACAAACCTGAGGGATACATATTCCACATAGCACCTTAATGTATTGGACCGCGGAATAGTTATAATATTAGTACAATCACTACAACACTTAAATAATCCACATCTGCAACCTTATATAGGCATGTGATGTAAGGGTTAAAAAGTGCGGCATCGATGTATATATATAAATTAAATGTGGCATTGATGTGGGTTTAATATGCATACCAGAAATGGGATTGTATAAATGTGGTAGGAAACTAATATGATATGGTACAAAAAAACGAAGAGGCAAACATTAAATGCAGACAGCAGCTGTAGACTGTATTGTGCTGTAGCCGCCAGTGCCCATTTGCCATACGCAATGCCCTGTCGCCCTGGAGGAGATCCAGCGGACCGTCCGGGAAATGGCAGGTCAGAAGTCCCCGGGACCAGACGGCCTCCCCATTGAAATATACCGTCGCTATGGGGAGGTGCTCCTCCCCGAGCTCCTGAAGGTACTCAACTCGTCGAGGGAGGAGGGCGCGCTCCCCCCCTCGATGATGGAGTCAACAATAATTGTGATCCCCAAGGAAAATAAGAACCCCCTCTCCCCCGCGTCATACAGACCTATCTCACTCCTGAACTCGGATATTAAAGTTTTAGCTAAGGTCTTGGCGGATAGACTTAACAAAGTTATCTCCAAATTAGTGCACTCGGACCAATCAGGATTCATCCCAGGAAGGTCTGCCAGCACAAACATCAGACGGCTCTTCTTGAATCTCCAAACTCCAACGGAGAATCGGGGAAATCGGGCCATACTCTCTTTGGACGCTGCCAAGGCCTTCGATACCCTGGAGTGGAAGTACCTTTGGAGAACATTGACACAATTCCACTTTGGGCCAAACTTTGTCAACTGGGTGAGATTACTATATAGTTCACCCGGAGCAAGAGTAAAAGTAAACAACGAATATTCCTCCAGGCTTCGTCTGCTGAGGGGGACAAGGCAGGGGTGTCCCCTGTCCCCCCTCCTTTTTGCCCTCGCAATCGAACCCTTGGCCCTGTCCCTTCGACTGTCCCCAGAAATCAAAGGTTTTAAAAGGGGCGAAATGGAAGACAAAGTGATGTTATACGCAGACGATTTAATAATTCTGCTTGGTGACACACAAGGTTCACTAAGTGAGACAATGCGCAGAATAGAAAACTTTGGACTCCTGTCGGGCCTAAGGATTAACTGGGATAAATCAAATCTTCTCCCGATTGATCCATTGGACAACCCCCTACCCCAAGAGGCAGCTCAGCTCCAAATAGTTCATCAGATAAAATATTTAGGCATAAACGTTTCGAGAGATCCTAAACAATTTATTCAGGATAATGTCGTCCCACTGTTGAATAAATTCAAAGGTAAATGTCAAATTTGGAAAAAACTCCCCCTGTCAGCAGCAGGTCGTTGCAACCTAATTAAAATGGTATTTATGCCACAGTTACTATATTTACTCCATAACTCCCCAATCTGGATATATAAAAAATGGTTTAAGAAGATAGACACTCTTTTTAGAGACCTAATATGGAAGGGGGGCATACCACGAATCCGACTAAGTACGTTACAGCTTCCAACCAATGCTGGCGGAGTAGCCCTTCCGCACCCTTTGAGTTACTTCCTGGCTTCCCAGCTCCAGCATATTGGGGGATGCGAGGCCACGAAGGGAGGACGAGAGTGGGAGACTCTCCTCTATAAATCCACTCACAAGTCATTGCTGGAAGTGTTAGAGGCCGGGTCCTTCATAAAGGGGTTACCAACTCAGGACCTGCTAGCAAGAGTATGGGGACTAGCCAAAAAGACAATGGGTTATAGAGGGTTTTCAGATTTCTCCCCCCTGTGGGAAAACAACAACCTGTGCGAGTTAAAAAAAATGGGGACCATTAGAGAATGGGAGAGAAGAGGCCTGAACTATGTTGCTCAGATTTACCAGGAGGATCGGTTAAGAAACTTTCAGGACCTAAGAGATCAATATGAGCTCCCTAAGAGGTCCTTCTTCAGATATTTGCAGGTGAGGCATGCCCTCACCGAACAGTTTAAAGAGACAGTTTGTGAATGGACCAAGATTCCGGTATTATGGAGCATAGCCGAGTCAGACACTCGAAAAGGGATGATTTCTATCTTATATTCCCATTTACAGAAGGGGACCTGGGAAGATGCCCAAATGGGACTTCACAAATCCTCGTGGGAAAGAGATGTGGGCACTATGTCTACCCTACAGTGGGAAAGGATCCTAGCCTTTGCGCCTCGGGTCTCTCTCTCGCACCCCCAGAGGATGTCACATCTCTTCCTACTACACAGGGTGTATTTTACTCCGGCAAGGTTGTTTCGGTTTGGCCGTAGACAAGATGACACATGTCCTAGATGCAGGAGGTCGGGCGGCGACCTCATCCACATGTTTTGGAGATGTCCAAAATTACATCGATATTGGAAAGAAGTGGTAGATAGGACCGCTCAGATATTTTTTTTTTTTTTTTTTCCATAAAGATTTTATTGAGAATAAGTCATACAGAACAGGAAAAGGGAACACTCACATTTTGTATAACAAACCGTCTGTAAATACAGGCACAAGGCATAGAGAGAACAAGCAAAAAAAATATTTGTACAACAGTGGAGCCTAAGTTTGGTGATTCTAGTGTTTACCCTAAGGGGTACGGTGGGAGATAGAGACTGGTAGGGTTTTAGTCCGCGCCATCCCAGCTTGGTCCAGAAGAGCGTGACATGACGGGGGCGGCAGGTGTATACCAGTGGACACCTGCTACCCAAGTAGTGTTGAGGGCATGGCGGGAGGCTAAGAAGGGGCGAGAAAGGGGAGGGAGGAGAGAAAGAAAGGAAGGAGGAAAGGGAAGGAGAGAGGAGAAGGGGGGGGGTAAAGGGGTATGAGGCGTGAGGCGCCCCCCGCTCACGCCACGCGCATAGGGCAGGTGAGGAGGCAGAGAAGCGGGTCTAGGTTGCCTAAGATGGGTGGGTATGGAGTTCGTATTCTCGGGTGGTCGTAAAGTGATTCCAGCAAGCCCAGGTGGCTGTGAACTTCTCCATCCTCTCCTGAGCAATGTGGATCAGCTCTTCCATATCTCTAATCCTAGATATGCCACTGAACCATTCTCGTACTGTCGGGGGAAGGGTTGAGCGCCAATGTCTGGGGACACATAGTCTAGCTGCGTTCACCATATGCATGGCGAGGGACCTAAAGTAGTTCTTCCTAGAGAGGGAAGTATGATGCAAAAGGTATTGCTCAGGTGTAAAGTCTAGCGTGTAGGTGGTGATAGAAGAGATGAGGTCGTGGACTTTCCTCCAGAAAGGCTGGATGTTGGGGCAATCCCACCATATATGTATCATAGTCCCTGGTGCTGCATTACACCTCCAGCAGACATTGGGGATCGTGTGAGAAAATTTGTGCAGGCGGGAGGGAGTTCTATACCACCGTGTTAATATCTTGTATCCATTTTCCTGGATGGCGACGTTAACCGACCCCCCGTGGGCATACTCATGAATTCTAGTCCAGTCAGCAAGTGACAGGGGAGTTTGAAGATCTCTGTTCCAAGAGGTTTGTGAGGGTGGGGGGGTCAAGTCGGGTGGGTCCTGCAGAAGAGCGTAAAAGAGCGAGATCAGGTGTCTCTGTGGGCTCTTGCGACTACACAGGGTTTCAAAGGGGGTGAGAGGTCTACACCAGTTAGCTCTGGTAGTATAGGTGGTCAAAAAGCTACAGATTTGTCTGTATGTCCAGAAGGAGAAGGTAGGGTTATTAGTAAACGTGCGTAAGTCAGTCAGTGAGATCAATTTGCCTCCTGGGAAGAATTGGGAGGCGAAGACGTCGTCGGATGGCCATTCTTGCTTCAGGAAGTTGGGGGAGTCCCCGGGGGGGAAGTCAGGATTGCCTCTTAGGGGCGTCAGTGGGCCTGGAGTCGGGGCAAGAGTCCTGTCTGCGGGTATCTTCTTAAATGTCAATAAGGACGTGTGTATAAGGGGGTGTGAGTCCAGCTTGTGCGGCCAGCATTTCGGAGGGAGCCATGGGAGGAGATGCAGGGGGATCGGCGAGAAAGTATTCTCAAGTGCAACCCATACTTTTTGCGTGGCGTGGATGTTCCAGTCCGCAATTCTTGTTAGGTGGCAGGCAGAGTGGTACTTTTGCAGGTCGGGGAGAGCTATACCTCCTTTGGGCTTGGCTCGGGTGAGGTGGGTATACTTGATCCGTGGGGGGGTGTCCTTCCAAATGAAGGAGGAGCAGATTTTCCGATATGTCGAGAAGAAGTCCGGGGGCAGGGCGATAGGGATGGTTTGAATCAGGTAGATAAGACGGGGCAGAATAATCATCTTAATTAAAGCCGCCCGGCCAAACCATGAGACATTGAGAGTCATCCAGTCCTTAAGGTAGGCTTGGGCTTTAAGCAAGGCCGTTTGGAAGTTAGCTAAATATAGATCTGAGAAGCGGGGCGTAATCCGCACACCTAGGTATGTGATGGCTGACTTTTCCCAGTGAAATGGGAAAGAGTCTTGGCAGTGGGCAACTTCTTGCTGGGGGAGCGACACGTTTAGCGCTTGTGATTTGGAATAGTTGATTTTGAGGTTTGAAAGCTCCCCAAAGGTGTGTAGGTCCCTAAGAAGGGATGGCAAGGAGGTGCGTGGGGATGTTAGAGACAGCAGGATGTCGTCCGCAAAGGCTGCGACTTTAAATTGTCTGCCTTGTATTGTAAGGCCACGGATGTCTTGGTTGCTCCTGAGTTTATTAAGAAGAGGCTCTAATGTGAGAACATAGATTAGGGGGGAGAGGGGGCAGCCTTGGCGTGTGCCGTTACTGATGGGGAAGGCGTTTGACAGGTGGCCATTGACTCGAACCGCCGCGGAGGGGCTGGAGTATAGTGCCATTATAGCAGACAGCATGCGTTCTTGTAGGCCGAGGGTCTCCAGAACCGCCCTCATGTAGTCCCAGGCCACTCTGTCAAACGCCTTCTCCGCATCAAGAGAGAGAAAAAAGCCCTGGGAGTTTGATGTGGTAAGCCAGTGATGTAGGTTGAGGGTGCGTATGGTATTGTCCCTAGCTTCCCTGCCCGGTACAAAACCTACTTGATCTGGGTTAATCAGGTCGGGGATAAGGGGCATGAGTCTGTTGGCCAGAATTTTAGCATATAGCTTAATGTCCACATTAAGAAGGGAGATTGGCCTATAGTTAGCTACTAAGAGGGGGTCTTTATTATCCTTAGGGATCACTGATATGTGGGCCGATAACATTCGGCTCGGGTCTACCTGGGGATTCGACAGGGCGTTAAAAGTGCGGATTAAGTGTGGGGAGAGGACTTCCGAGAATGATTTGTAGTATTAGAGCGAGTATCCATCCGGACCAGGGCTTCTGCCTACCTTCATTTGTTTCATGGCCGTATCTAATTCTGCTAGGGAGAATTGTTCTTCTAGGAGGGCGGTTTGTTGGGGGGAGATGGGCATGGGGCTATGCTGAGCCAGGAATTCAGCAATGGCCTTTTGACGGGCCTTGTTAGGGGTCTGAGCGGATCGATCGGGATATAGATTATAGAGGTTGGCATAAAAGCTTTCAAATTCTTTAGCTATATCCTCATTCTTGGTCAGTAAGGGTCCCCCAATGCCACGGATGTTGTGGATTGTGGAGGAGAGTTTGGCAGCCTGCACTGAACGTGCAAGAATGCGGCCGCACTTGTTGCCGTATTCATAGAAGACCCTTTGACCAAGAATGTATCGTCTCTTGGTGCGTCTACCCAGCTCTTCCGCAAGGAGGGAACGGGCTTGGGTGAGTTCCTGGAGGGTTAATTGGGCTTGGGTCTGTTTGTGGGATTTTTCAAGTTTGTTAATTTGGTCCAGCAGGGCCTTGATCTGCTGTTGGTGGAGCTTCTTGGCCTGTGCGTTCAGGGTCAGCAATTCCCCTCGGATAACGCATTTGTGGGCTTCCCAAATCGAAATGGGGGAGATGTCGGGGTCGATATTTTCTTGGAAGTACAGCTGGATACGGTTACGTATGTTTTCTAGGGCTATTGGGTCTTTGACCAGAGAGGGGTTAAAGCGCCAAATCTTAGTTTTGGTGAGAGTCTCGGGGAAGGTCAGAGTGACTGAAATGGGGTGATGGTCCGACAGGAACATCGGTTCTATGGTGGCCTGTCTAAGCAGGGAAAGGTCAGTCTGGGTGAGAAAGAAGAAGTCGATCCGGGAGTACTTCTGGTGGGGGGTGGAAAAGAAGGTGTAGTCTTTGGTCGAGGGGAAAAGGGTGCGCCATGTGTCGTGGAGGGTCAGGTCTTGGAGCTGTGCCTTAATCTGGCGTAGAGCTCGGTAGGGTAAAGAGGACGTCCCCGTGGAGGTGTCTATCAGGGGGTTCAACGGGACATTGAAGTCGCCCCCCAAGAGGATCAGGCCTTCGCGGAATGTAGATAATAGTGAGCAAATTTTGCGAAAAAACGAGACTTGGTGCGTATTAGGGCAGTATACATTCGCCAAAGTTACTGGCCTAGAAGCATATGTGCCTTTGAGGAAGAGGAACCTCCCCTCAGGATCTAGCATAGAGTCAGTTAGTTGGAAGTCGGCGTGTCTCGAAATGAGGATTGACACCCCTTTCGTCTTGGCAGTAGGATTAGTGGCATGGAAGGCGGAGCGATAGAGCTGGTTGGAGAGTTTTGGAGTGGAGTCTGTTTTAAAATGGGTTTCTTGGAGGAACAGGAAGTGTGCCTTAAGCTTAGAGAGAGAGGCCAACACTTGGGACCTTTTTTCGGGCACGTTGAGGCCCTTCACATTCAGGGAGACACATTTCAGGGTTAAGGGGATCTTATTTGGAGGGTTGGGTGCCATAGTTACAGAGGGAACTATGTCAGAGATCGCACTAGGGAGTGTGAGCGTGTTAGGTTATGTGGGAGCGGGGGGCGCCTCAGGGGAAGAGTAGAGGGGGGGGGTAGGAAGAGCGCAAGGGGAGGGGAAAGAGGGGAAAGAGAGAAGGGGTGGGGGCCGAGATTCAAGGTAGAGTAAGGGAAATGGGAGGAGAAGGTACGGAGGGGGGTATTAAGGGGTTTGTAAACCAGAGGTGAGGGTAGCTCAGCTAATCACCTGAAGGGGGGAGGGAGAGGAGGTCTGGAACGTCAGCGGGGTCTCACAGAGACTGCTGTGTGGGGGAAGTAAGAAGGACGAGTACCACAGAGTGGTTGCGATCCGGGGAACTGTAAAGAGCAAGTGTAGTGGGAATGCAAAATACAAGGAGGGAGGGTAAAGAAGGGGGGTAGCATCATCCAAGGGGTGATCCCCGGAGGGGCAGGGACCCTGACGTGGGTCAGGGAGGGGAGCTCCATCAAGTCAGGACTATCGCATAGTAAAAACATTGACATTTACATTCATGTCTAATTGGATTTCTTAGGGAACAAAACTTAGCAAGGTAAACATAGGTTGCTAACAATGAACATCATTAACAGTAACAGAATTTGTCATGTACAGGTACAGCCCGTGAGTAGGCGATCCTGGGTGTAAGCCCTGAGGGGGTTACATCATACCCGTCACCGAACGGAGGGGTTGGGCCTCCCCGGAGCCATACAGCGGCATAATATGGGAGGGAGAGGGAGGGGAGGGAGAGAGGGAAGGGAGGGCAAGGGGGATGGGCAGGGAGGGGGGAGGAGAAGGGAGAAAGGAGGGGGGTGGATAGAAGGAGAGCAGGGGGGGGGTGGGGGGAGGAAGGGGGGGGGGGGGGGAGAAAAAAGGGGAGGAAAGGGGGGTGGGGGAGAGGAAAGAGGGGAGAGGGGGGGAGGAGAGGGGGAGAGGGGGGGGAGAGGGGGAGAGGGGGAGGGGGAGAGGGGGAGGAGGAGGGGGGGGAGGAGAGGGAGGGAGGGGAGGGAGGGGAGGGAGGAGGGGGAAGGGGAGAGGAGGAGGGGGTGGAAGGGGAGGGAGAGGGAGGAGAGAGAGGGAGAAGGAAAGAGGGGGGGGGGGGGAGAGGGGAGAGGGGGAGGGGGGGGGGGGGGGGATAAGGAGGGGGGGGGGGGAGGGAGAGGGGGAGGGGGGGGGGGAGATAAGGAGGGGGGGAGATAAGGAGGGGGGGTAGGGGGGAGATAAAGAGGGGGGGGGGGTAGGGGGGGGGGAGATAAAGAGGGGGGAAGGGGGGAGGAGGGAGGGGGAAGGGGGGGTGGATGTGAGGAGGGGGAAAGGGGACATGGCAAGGGGGGGTAAGAGGGGGGGGGAAGGAGGGGGATTGGGCGAGTTAGGGAAGGGGGGATGGGGGAGGGGGAAGGAGGGGGGGGGAGGAGGAGGAGGGCGTGGGGAGGGGGAAGAGGGACGGGGCGAGGGGGGGGGGGAAGGGAGATAGAGGGGGGGAAAGGGGGGGAAGGGCCTGCAAGGGGAGAAGGGGTCCTGGATCCCGGGGGTGTTGGTTCGGGAAGATTGTAAGGGCAATAGATGAGATGAGATATCCGGGTACACCGGGTTACCTTAGGAGATGGAGTTTGCGTTTGGCAGCCAAGAAGCGTCTGTCAATAGCCCAGGATGTGGGAGCCTCTCGCTTGTAGGGATGAAGGCCAGAAGGGGAGAAACAAAACAAAAAAAAAAAAAAAAAGGGGAGAAGGGAGAAAACAAAAACAAAAAAGCAACATCATCATATACACAACATCTTAAATAAGACATATAGGTGGGTAGTCCCCAAGAGAGTTACAAAGTGCCGCTTAGTCTAACACGGAGCTCTTCACCTTGGCCTAGCATAGGTAAACCTGGGTAGGAGAAAGGTATGTTAATGGGGGCTAGGTGCCTGGCAGCAGGGTTGTTTGGAATGCTCTGTCGTCTGGCTACGAAGCATCTGATAGGGCAGAGGTTCAGGGGGCAGTGTTCTGCGACCATGTCCCTGTGGGAGAGGAAGTCCTCCGGATGGATGGAGGTTAGGCTTCATGAGTCGCAGTCCAGCGAAAGGTAGGCAAGTGCGGGCATCCGTATCCTTGGATATTAGGGGGGTCCCATTTAAGGTAGGGGGGCGGATGGAGGGTTCCGTTCTAGGATCGATAAGGCCCATAGGCAAGTGGGTGTCACTCTGTATTGCTACGGGAAGGCACAGTGTAGGTATCCTGGTCGGCACGGTTGGCGAGGTTCCGGATCTGGGGTGAGGCGGAGGTCAGCGTTTTTCGTGACGGTTGGGGTGGGGCAGTCCCTTAGCCCTATGGCAGGTTACGGTGGCGTCCTGAGGGGAAGCCGTGGCAGGGGCGCTGGGAAGCATGAGGCATAGGAGGAATACGTGTCCTGTAGGACGCCTCGGTGTGGAGTACTGTTCGTGACTTCCGTGCGCAGATGTCATGCGGGAGCTGGCGAGGCATAGGGGTCTCCGCGGGCAGGTCGTGGCTGGGGTTGGCTCCGGTTGGGTGGGAGCAAGGGTTGGGGGGAGTCCTTGGCGGTTCCTTCAAATACAGTGAGAGGTGAGTTGGGCATGGGTCAAGGGAAGATCTACTCACGGGTCGCGCGCTGCATCTGGGGGTGAGACATTCAGTCCTCCATCGCGTCCCTTCTGGCAAACGGAGGAGGTGAGAAATCCGGATTCCCCTGGTGGATGTCTCGGCGTGAGCGGGCATTCGGCGATGTAGGTCCGGGTCTGCGTCTGCGGGATCTCTGCCGGCCAGCCTTCGGGGAAGGGTTGAGGGAGACAGGGAGCCAAGACTCTGAAGGGAAGTACATGGCGTACCACTCCGGAAGCTCGATGTCGGGGAGATCGAGCTGGGCACAGAAGTCGCGAAGGTCTTCGGGAGTGCGGAGGAGGGCCGAGCGCCCCCTGGCGGAGGCGGATAAGCCAAAAGGAAATTTCCACCTGTATGGAATGTTCCTGGCACGGAGTGTGTCAAGCAGTGGTTTCAGGGCCCTCCTGTTCTGGAGAGTAATCTGGGAGAGGTCCTGGAAGAGCTTTATTTCTGCACCATTAAATATAATGCGGCCCTGTGTTCTTGCCTTTCGCAAAATTTCCTCCTTTAGTGGGAAGCTGACTATGCAGCATACAATGTCCCTGGGTGGTTCATTGTCTCGTGGGGGGGGACGGAGGGCGCGATGAGCCCGTTCCATATCAATGGGGGAGTCAGCCGGGCGTTCAAGCAGGTCATTGAAGATGGAACACAGGGTTTGCTGGATGGCGCCCGGTTCGATGGTTTCAGGGACCCCCCGCACCCTGATATTATGCCTCCTCCCCCTGTTGTCTAAGTCCTCCACGTGGCGATGGAGTTCAAAAACCTGGGAGAGTTGCATATCGTAGGCCGATTGAACCTGGCGGATGGCCGCCGCGTGGGTTTGGGTGGTTTGTTCTACATTGTCAATGCGATGGGCCACCGCCTGGATGTCGGACTTGAGGTCGGCAATAGCGGCCGTGACGGTGCTTTTAATGTCCGTGGCGATCTTCTCCAGATCGAAGAGGCTGGGTGGTGCGGTCCCGCTTTGGGAGGGTGATGGAAGGCCGGGCATCCTTGCGGCCGGGAGTTCGTCAGGTGGCGCCGAGGCTTGGGCCTGTGCCAGTGCCGCCGCGTGGGCCTGAAGCTTCTGGGACCGGAAAATCTCCGGTATGTTTCTTCCCGTGTGTGTGTTGGGGTCCTTAGGAGCACGAGGGGTAGAGGAGCTCCTGGTGGTCCTGTGCATAGCCAGAGAGGTGGTTAGGTTTCCCAAAAAGGCAAATTTCTGTCCCCGGATCGCAGGAGCTAAGAAATTATGCGGCCATCTAGGTCTCCGTCCAAGCCACGCCCCAGGACCGCTCAGATATTTAACACCAATCTTCCTTTGGACCCAATCCTGTGTGTACTTGGGGGGCTTGAGGGGGAAACCAGGTCAAACGAAGTCCAATTGGCTATTATTAGATGCCTTTTTCAGGCAAGAAAATTAATAGCACAAAAATGGCAATCTCCAAACCCACCATCTCGCTACGAGTGGGAACGGAACATGGAGAGGGTGATCCTTATGGAGAGAACAACATATATTAAACAGGGAAACCTTACCAAATTTCAGGGGATATGGAAACGGTGGTTGGAGAAAAACTATACGCAGCCAAATGAACTGGACTGAAACACGATGTGGTGTAGGATGTCGAACCCTGAATGAGGTAGGAATGTTAGAAGGAGGAACGACGAGAGGGTGGAGGAATGAAAGGTAGTGCTGAATGAGTAGTGAGTGGGGAGGCTGCTGCTCAAATTAGCTATTGTAACCCTCTTACAGAGTGTAAGGCAGGAATGGAAGTGGGGGAATGTAGGTAAACTGTATTGAAGGTGTAATAATTTTTTTGTTTGTTTTTACGTTTGTTATATGTGAAAAATTTAATAAAAATAAATTAAGGAAAAAAAAAAAAAGGGTTAAAAAGTGCGGCATCGATGTATATATATAAATTAAATGTGGCATTGATGTTGATTTAATATGCATACCAGAAATGGGATTGTATAAATGTGGTAGGAAACTAATATGATATGGTACAAAAAAACGAAGAGGCAAACATTAAATGCAGACAGCAGCTGTAGACTGTATTGTGCTGTAGCCGCCAGTGCCCATTTGCCATACGCAATGCCAATCATACAGTGCAGCGCCCGGATTGGACGCTGCACATACATAAGCATCACTTCCGGTGGCGAGGTCACACCCTCAGACGACGTCCGGAAGTGACGAAACGCGTCAAGGTCGTGACCTCGCAGGAAGTGACGCATGCGCTCCAGAGTGCGCTCCAGCCACCAAACGAACCAGGAAGTGGAGGAAACTGCTCTACACATCGGTTTGGCGCCCGGTTTCCGGCGGACGGAAGGGCTGATCAGGCAGAGTGCACATCTTACATTACTTACAAGGCTGTTTTATCATTTATTTGTGGTACGCAGATTTTAATAGGGGGGAATATTGGATGTTTAAAATAAAGCTGTTTTATCAAACTGTACTACGCTATCCGCACTATTTGTTTCTTCATACGCATATGCTGGGTTGGAGTGGATCTACTCTGGTGCCTGCAGGTGGAGAGGAGGTGGACGTGCTGAGGAGATGGCAGTAACCAATGGGTTTTGATTGAAACGCTTATATTGATCATAATTCTGGTGAGTGCATCCCCAAAGGGGAGTGTGATCTGCACGTGGTGAAAAAGCGATTATCCGGTGGAAGGTGTATCACTGTATCATAAGGAGTTTCACTGCACCAAAACAGACTTTATTTCTGGTTATCATGATGGTCTTTTATGAACTCTTTTAATTCAATTTAAAAGGACTTTATTTAGCGCTGCTGCAATATTTAAAGGGACAGCACCTGACCTTTTACAGGGCTGGGGTCTATCAAGATTTTAATATTGCCTTATCACCGATATTTCTGAACACAGCTACATCCCCAGTTTTAAGAGGGTTTGCACACTTATGCAACTACATTATTTTAGTTTTGTATTTATACTCCCCCCTAAAATATCTCAGTTTGTTTTTCAATTGAGTTGTACAGTTTTATAGGTCACATTAAATGTGGAAAAAGTTCTGAAATGATTTATCTTTGTCTCATTTGTGGCATTTTAACAGGGGTGTATAGACTTTTTATATCCACTGTAAGCATTCTAGAGTAAGGATATCCATCCTCACCACCCCTGTTCGACATGGTGGATTGGAAGCTCCCAACATTCACGCATACTACTGTGCAGTACTCCTGTACCAAATGTGGTCTGAGGGAGACTCAATAACATGTTCCCTTCTGAAATTATGTGATACACCTAGACCTGTTGCCAGAGGAATCTCTCATATTTATAAACTGCTTACAAGTCCTCCTCGTGACCTTTCATCTTCATTGATCCTATATTTGTCTGCCTTCACTAATGATGCCCCTCCTGTCAAGCACTGGCAGCTGGCCCTTACACTACCACTATCACTGTCTCACTGTATCACACATTGGGAAGCTCTACAAACATTGTTTCATAATGGTAATATACTCCAACCAGGCTTGCTGCCATATATCCGACTGCCTCACTAAAATGCTGGTGGACCTGTGGCTGCCCAGGGACTCTATATCACATTTGGTGACATGTAAGTCTCAAAGCTTATTACCTCTCTTAGCCCGGTCCCTTATACCATGACTCCGCTAGATTTCTTGTTGGGATTGGCTCTTCATATATGACCCAAGCACTCTAAAGCCCCATACACACGGTCAGATTTTCCGATGGATTCTGTCCTATCGGACAATGTTGTCGGAAATTCCGACTGTGTGTAGGCACCATCGGACAGTTTCCATCGGATTGTCCGACGGACCAAGTCCTATCTCCTGCTGGATAGATTTTTTGACAACAAAGTCCGATCACACCAATTCCGATCGTGTGTAGCGAATTCCGACGGACAAAGTGCTACGCATGCTCAGATCACATTACAAGACCAAAGCTATTGGCTACTAGCCTCTACGTCGTAGGCAACAAACGTCACCACGTTCAGAATGATCGGATTTTCCGACAACTTTGTCCGACCGCGCGTACGCAACACCAACATCGGACAAAGTACGACGGACATGATCCGACGGACCTGGTCCTCGGATAATCCGAGCGTGTGTATGGGGCTTTAGGTGTTGGTAACCCATATCCTAATAGCTGCCTGCCTGAAGCTAGCAAAGCAATGGAAATCTCTACATCCACCCTCAATAACAGATGCTATCCATATACTAAATACCAATTTTCAAATGGAATTTTCATTTTCCAAAGCCAATTTGTCTATCCCGAAATGTTATGATTAGGGATGAGCCCTTATGTTTTGGTCGAACATAAGTTTGACTCGAACATCTGGTGTTTTCCCGTTCGCTGAATAGTGAAAATTATGGGGCATTTGTTGAAAACTAGAGTGCCGAGGAACACCCCATAATGCACTGTGAGATCACAGTGCATTGTTGTATGATGATTGGCCAAAGCATGTACCTGACCTGCATGCTTTGGCCAATCACAGTGTGCTCTTCTAAGAGAGCCATAAGTCTATGCCCACACACTATATAAGGCTGCTTAAACGGCAGCCGTGTGTAGTGTTGTTGGTGTGGACAGAGAGATAGCTTGATTTAGATTAAAGCGGAACTACACTGCCCCTGACGTTTTTTTTTTTTCAATGGTGATTGATTAAGAAATTAACCACTTGACCACTGGGCAGTTAAACCCCCTTCCTAACCAGACCAAGTTTCAGCTTTCGGTGCTCTCACACTTTGAATGACAATTACTCATTCATGCAACACTGTACCCAAATGAATTTTGTGTCCTTTTTTTCACACAAATAGAGCTTTCTTTTGGTGGTATTTAATCACCGCTGGGTTTTTTATTTTTTGCGCTATAAATCAAAAAATACTGAAAATTCGGTAAAAAAAAAAAAAAAATTTTATTTGTTTTCTATTAAAAATGATTGCAGAGTATTGGCAGAGTATTGGCAGAGTATTGGCGAGTATTGGCAGAGTATTGGCGAGTATTGGCAGAGTATTGGCGAGTATTGGCAGAGTATTGGCAGAGTATTGGCGAGTATTGGCAGAGTATTACAGTGTTGCACAGTATTGGTAGAGTATTGCAGTGGTTGCAGAGCATTGCACAGTGGTGGCAGAGCATTGCAGTGGTGGCAGAGCATTGCACAGTGGTGGCAGAGCATTGCACAGTGGTGGCAGAGCATTGCACAGTGGTTGCAGAGCATTGCACAGTGGTGGCAGAGCATGGCACAGTGGTGGCAGAGCATTGCACAGTGGTTGCAAAGCATTGCACAGTGGTTGCAGAGCATTGCACAGTGGTGGCAGTGTATTGCACAGTGGTGGCAGTGTATTGACCAGCGCTGTGGGCACTACACATCCAGCCCACAGCGCTGGTCCCGTCTCTCCCCCTCTCCGCTTCTCTCTTCTCTGTACCAATCGGTACAGAGAGGGGAGGGAGGAACCGGCGTCATGACGTGACGCCAGTTTGTGTACATGTGATCGCTCCGTCATTTGACGGAGCGATCACGTGGTAAACGGACGATATCAGCGGCTGTTTACCGTGATCCGTGATGCACCGAGTCCTCGGGACCCGGCGGTCACGGATGTTCCCGAGTGCGCGCCCCAGGGGGCGCGCGGGAGCAAGTTTCTGGGAGGACGTCTGTAGGACGTCCACTCAGGAAACCCGACCGCGCTGTAGACGTCTTTCGACTATAGCGCGGTCGGCATGTGGTTAATTTCTAAATTAGTAACTCACCTGTCCTGTTTGTATCGCTTGTGCCGTTCGTTTTTTATGTCCTAAAAAGACTTTATATTAATTTCCGGTTTGTTCTCCATCTTGCCTGTGGGCATTTGAATACTCCAGGGCATTCTCTTCCTGGATTTCATTGACGCCTCTCTTTCTAATCTCGCGCATGCGCAGTACAAAGTTCATAGGAGCGCCGTCAGCAGCTCCTGTTGCCATCACAACGGCGGCGGCGTCAAAAGTCCCGCCCCGTTGTGATAGCAGAGACCGAACGGGACTGTCGTGATGACATCACGTTCGCTTTCAAGTTTGGCGGTATCTCGGGCCAGGCCGCCGCACTGACTCCTGGGAGCTATGACACAAGCTCCCAGGAGACAGTGCAGGCTAGGGGATATTACGTAATAGCCGTAATATCCCCGCCCATATCCGAGGACCCGAGAACCAGGAAGCGAGGAAAACAACTAAAGGTAAGTAAAAAAACCTACCGTTTAGGATCGAGGAAGGTGATTATTTTTTTTTTATAGGTTTTAAAAACGCTCCGCTTTAAGCAGGCAGGTTATTTAGTTAGTGGCAGTGTATTTGATATACAGTATACAGTGGTGTGAAAAAGTGTTTGCCCCTTCCTCATTTCCTGTTCCTTTGCATGTTTATCACACTTAAGTGTTTCGGAACATCAAACCAATTTAAACAATAGTCAAGGACAACACAAGTAAACACAAAATGCAATTTGTAAATGAAGGTGTTTATTATTAAAGGTGAAAAAAATCCAAACCATCATGGCCCTGTGTGAAAAAGTGATTGCCCCCCTTGTTAAAACATACTATAACTGTGGTTGTCCACACCTGAGTTCAATTTCTCTAGCCACACCCAGGCCTGATTATGCCACACCTGTTCACAATCAAGGCATCACTTAAATAGGAGCTGCTTGACACAGTAAGGTCCACCAGAAGATCCTTAAAAGCTACACATCATGCCGAGACCCAAAGAAATTCAGGAACAATTGAGAAAGAAAGTAATTGAGATCTATCAGTCTGGAAAGGGTTATAAAGCCATTTCCAAAGCTTTGGGAATCCAGCGAACCACAGTGAGAGCCATTATCCACAAATGGCGAAGACATGGAACAGTGGTGAACCTTCCCAGGAGTGGCCGGCCGCCCAAAATTACCCCAAGAGCGCAGCGACGACTCATCCAAGAGGTCACAAAAGACCCCACAACAACGTCCAAGGAACTGCAGGCCTCACTTGCCTCAGTTAAGGTCAGCGTTCATGCCTCCACCATCAGGAAAAGACTGGGCAAAAATGGCCTGCATGGCAGAGTTCCAGGAGAAAACCACTGCTGAGCAAAAAGACATCAAAGCTCGTCTCAATTTCTCCACAACACATCTTGATGATCCCCAAGACTTTTGGGAAAACATTCTGTGGACCGATGAGACAAAAGTGGAACTCTTTGGAAGGTGTGTGTCCAAGTATATCTGGCGTAGAAGGAACACTGCATTTCAGAAAAAGAACATTATACCAACAGTAAAATATGGTGGTGGTAGTGTGATGGTTGGGGCTGTTTTGCTGCTTCAGGACCTGGAATACTTGCCGTGATAAAAGGAACTATGAATTCTGCTGTCTACCAAGAGATCCTGAAGGAGAATGTCCGACCTTCTGTTCGTGTACTCAAGCTGAAACGAACTTGGGTTCTGCAGCAGGACAATGATCCTAAACACACCAGCAAGTCCACCACCGAATGGCTGAAGAAAAACAAAATGAAGACTTTGGAGTGGCCTAGCCAAAGTCCTGACTTGAATCCTATTGAGATGTTGTGGTATGACCTTAAAAAAGGCCGTTCATGCTCGAAAACCCTCTAATGTAATGAATTAGGACAATTCTGCAAAGATGAGTGGGCCAAAATTCCTCCAGGACGCTGTAAAAGCCTCATTGCACATTATCGCAAACGCTTGGTTGCAGTTGTTGCTGCTAAGGGTGGCCCAACCAGTTATTAGGTTTAGGGGGCAATCACTTTTTCACACAGGGCCATGATGGTTTGGATTTTTTTTCACCTTTAATAATAAACACCTTCATTTACAAATTGCATTTTGTGTTTACTTGTGTTGTCCTTGACTATTGTTTAAATTGGTTTGATGTACCGAAACACTTAAGTGTGACAAACATGCAAAGGAACAGGAAATGAGGAAGGGGGCAAACACTTTTTCACACCACTGTATATATATATATATATACAGTTAGTCTAATATATATATATATATATATATATATATATATATATATATATATATATATATATATATATATACATATATATATATAGCCTATATATGTAGCCTATATTTACAGTGCATTCTCTGGTGTACTGTTTCTAATACACTTTAGGTGGTGTATTAACCACTTCAGCCCCAGAAGATTTTACCCCCTTCCTGATCAGAGCACTTTTTACAATTTGGCACTGCGTTGCTTTAACTGACAATTACACGGTCATGCAATGCTGTACCCAAAGGAAATTTGCATCCTTTTCCCCACAAATAGAGCTCTCTTTTGGTGGTATTTGATCACCTCTGCGGTTTTTATTTTTTTTAAAGAAGAGCTACAATTTTGAAAAAAAATATATATTTTTTACTTTTTGCTATAATAAATATCCCCGCATTTTTTTTCAAAAAAACAGATTTCTTCATCAGTTTAGGCCGATATATATTCTTCTACATATTTATGGTAAAAAAAAAAATCGCAATAAGCGTATATTGATTAGTTTGCACAAAAGTTATAGCGTCTACAAACTATGGGAAAGATTTATGGCATTTTTATTATTATTTTTTTTTTACTAATAACGGCGGCGATCTGCGATTTTTACTGGTATTGCGACATTGCGACGGACAGATGGGACACTTTTGACACATTTTTGGGGTCATTGACAATTATACAGCGATCAGTGCGATGCACTGATTACTGTGTAAATGTCACTGGAAAAGAAGGGGTTAACACTAGGGGGCGATCAAGGGGTTAAATGTGTGTTCCCTCAGTGTGTTCTAACTGTATGGGGATAGGACTGAGTAAGACAGGAGACATAATGCTGTTCCTTCTTACTTCTGACAGCACAGGGATTTGTGTGTTTACACACACAAATCCCCATGCTGGCGCTCATGCACGCAATTGCGCATGACCAGCGGTGATCGCAACTGCCGGCCACGTGCATCAGGTCCCAAGCCGCGCAGTGGGCACACCAGGGGAGGGCTGGCAGCCTTAGGCCTGGGAGGCAAGTCCAGTCAAGTGGCCCATTGAACCACTGAATCAGCTCGAGAGAGGGAAATAGAGTGCTCCATATTGCCCCAGAGAGAGAGGCCACTTGGCACTGCCTGCACAGAGAGAGCGAGAGACCATTTAACACTGCCTGCACACAGAGAGAGGCTCTTGGCACTGCCTGCACAAAGAGAGAGAGGCCACTTGTCACTGCCTGCACAGAGAGAGATGCCACTTGGCACTGCCTGCACAGAGAGAGATGCCACTTGGCACTGCCTGCACAGAGAGAGATGCCACTTGGCACTGCCTGCACAGAGAGAAAGGCCACTTGACACTGCCTGCACAGAGAGAGAGGCCACTTGGCACTGCCTGCAGAGAGAGAGAGAGAGAGGCCACTTGTCACTGCCTTCACAGAGAGAGAGAGGCCACTTGTTACTGCCTGCACAGAGAGAGAGAGGCCACTTGGCACAGCCTGCACAGAGAGAGAGAGGCACTTGGCACAGCCTGCACAGAGAGAGAGAGGCCACTTGTCACTGCCTGCACAGAGAGAGAGAGACCACTTGGCACAGCCTGCACAGAGAGAGAGAGGCCACTTGTCACTGCCTGCACAGAGAGAGAGAGGCCACTTGTCACTGCCTGCACAGAGAGAGATGCCACTTGGCACTGCCTGCACAGAGAGAGATGCCACTTGGCACTGCCTGCAGAGAGAGAGAGAGGCCACTTGGTCCTGCCTGCAGAGAAAGAGATAGGCCACTTGGCACTGCCTGCAGAGAAAGAGAGAGGCCACTTGGCACTGCCTGCAGAGAAAAAGAGAGGCCACTTGGCACAGCCTGCAGAGAAAGAGAGAGGCCACTTGGCACAGCCTGCACAGAGAGAAAGGCCACTTGACACAGCCTGCACAGAGAGAGAGAGGCCACTTGGCACTGTCTGCACAGAGAGAGGGGCCACTTGGCACTGCCTGCACAGAGAGAGAGAGAGGCAACTTGGCACAGCCTGCACAGAGAGAGAGAGAGGCAACTTGGCACTGCCTGCACAGAGAGAGATGCCACTTGGCACTGCCTGCACAGAGAGAGATGCCACTTGGCACTGCCTGCACAGAGAGAGAGGCCACTTGACACTGCCTGCACAGAGAGAGAGGCCACTTGGCACTGCCTGCAGAGAGAGAGAGAGAGAGGCCACTTGTCACTGCCTGCACAGAGAGAAAGGCCACTTGACACAGCCTGCACAGAGAGAGAGAGAGGCCACTTGGCACTGTCTGCACAGAGAGAGGGGCCACTTGGCACTGCCTGCACAGAGAGAGAGAGAGGCAACTTGGCACTGCCTGCACAGAGAGAGAGAGAGGCAACTTGGCACTGCCTGCACAGAGAGAGATGCCACTTGGCACTGCCTGCACAGAGAGAGATGCCACTTGGCACTGCCTGCACAGAAAGAGAGAGGCCACTTGGCACAGCCTGCAGAGAGAGAAAGGCCACTTGGCACAGCCTGCACGGAGAGAGAGAGGCCACTTGGCACATCCTGCACAGAGAGAGAGAGGCCACTTGTCACAGCCTGCACAGAGAGAAAGGCCACTTGACACAGCCTGCACAGAGAGAGAGAGAGGCCACTTGGCACTGTCTGCACAGAGAGAGGGGCCACTTGGCACTGCCTGCACAGAGAGAGAGAGAGGCAACTTGGCACTGCCTGCACAGAGAGAGAGAGAGGCAACTTGGCACTGCCTGCACAGAGAGAGATGCCACTTGGCACTGCCTGCACAGAGAGAGATGCCACTTGGCACTGCCTGCACAGAGAGAGAGGCCACTTGACACTGCCTGCACAGAGAGAGAGGCCACTTGGCACTGCCTGCAGAGAGAGAGAGAGAGAGGCCACTAGTCACTGCCTTCACAGAGAGAGAGAGGCCACTTGTTACTGCCTGCACAGAGAGAGAGGGGCCACTTGGCACAGCCTGCACAGAGAGAGAGAGGCCACTTGGCACAGCCTGCACAGAGAGAGAGAGGCCACTTGTCACTGCCTGCACAGAGAGAGAGAGCCCACTTGGCACAGCCTGCACAGAGAGAGAGAGGCCACTTGTCACTGCCTGCACAGAGAGAGAGAGGCCACTTGTCACTGCCTGCACAGAGAGAGATGCCACTTGGCACTGCCTGCACAGAGAGAGATGCCACTTGGCACTGCCTGCAGAGAGAGAGAGAGGCCACTTGGTCCTGCCTGCAGAGAAAGAGATAGGCCACTTGGCACTGCCTGCAGAGAAAGAGAGAGGCCACTTGGCACTGCCTGCAGAGAAAAAGAGAGGCCACTTGGCACAGCCTGCAGAGAAAGAGAGAGGCCACTTGGCACAGCCTGCACAGAGAGAAAGGCCACTTGACACAGCCTGCACAGAGAGAGAGAGGCCACTTGGCACTGTCTGCACAGAGAGAGGGGCCACTTGGCACTGCCTGCACAGAGAGAGAGAGAGGCAACTTGGCACTGCCTGCACAGAGAGAGAGAGAGGCAACTTGGCACTGCCTGCACAGAGAGAGAGGCCACTTGGCACTGCCTGCACAGAGAGAGAGGCCACTTGGCACTGCCTGCAGAGAGAGAGAGGCCACTTGGACTGCCTGCACAGAGAGAGAGAGGCCACTTGTCACTGCCTGCACAGAGAGAGAGAGGCCACTTGTCACTGCCTGCACAGAGAGAGATGCCACTTGGCACTGCCTGCACAGAGAGAGATGCCACTTGGCACTGCCTGCACAGAGAGAGATGCCACATGGCACTGCCTGCACAGAGAGAGATGCCACTTGGCACTGCCTGCAGAGAGAGAGAGAGAGAGGCCACTTGGTCCTGCCTGCAGAGAAAGAGATAGGCCACTTGGCACAGCCTGCACAGAGAGAAAGGCCACTTGGCACAGCCTGCACAGAGAGAGAGAGGCCACTTGGCACTGTCTGCACAGAGAGAGAGAGGCCACTTGGCACTGTCTGCACAGAGAGTGGGGCCACTTGGCACTGCCTGCACAGAGAGAGAGAGGCAACTTGGCACTGCCTGCACGGAGAGAGAGGCCACTTGGCACTGCCTGCACAGAGAGAGAGGCCACTTGGCACTGCCTGCAGAGAAAGAGATAGGCCACTTGGCACAGCCTGCACAGAGAGAAAGGCCACTTGGCACTGCCTGCACAGAGAGAGATGCAACTTGGCACTGCCTGCACAGAGAGAGAGGCCATTTGGCACTGCCTGCACAGAGAGAGAGAGCCACTTGGCACTGCCTGCAGAGAAAGAGAGAGGCCACTTGGCACAGCCTGCAGAGAGAGAAAGGCCACTTGGCACAGCCTGCACGGAGAGAGAGAGGCCACTTGGCACATCCTGCACAGAGAGAGAGAGGCCACTTGGCACAGCCTGCACAGAGAGAGAGAGGCCACTTGGCACTGCCTGCACAGAGAGAGAGAGATGCCACTTGGCACTGCCTGCACAGAGAGAGAGATGCCACTTGGCACTGCCTGCAGAGAGAGAGAGAGAGAGGCCACTTGGCACTGCCTGCACTGAGAAAGAGAGAGGCCACTTGGCACTGCCTGCACAGAGAGAGGGGCCACTTGGCACTGCCTGCACAGAGAGAGAGACTGCTTAACACTGCCTGCACAGAGAGAGAGACTGCTGGACACTGGCATTTAGGGGGTTAAAAAAGGTAGGGAGGAAATGTAATATCACCTTCTCTGTCTGTCACTTTTCAGTGGAGTGGCAGTGCCTGCTGTAAGTAAATACAAGTCTTCCATAGCCATAGTCCCTCAGTCTTATTTTAGGTGGCACATTTTTGCTGCATTTTCTGGAAGTGCACCAAACACGCAGCATGCAGGACGTTTTGTGCTCTTTCAGAACATGCAGCAAAATGTGCAACCTCTATGGGACTAGGGGTAAAACATGCAGGAAGACTGCCAGTATACCAGCACTACAGACAAATCGCAGCATGCCAGTGTGAGCCCACATCAACACCCAGGAGGGCAAGCAAGGCAGTGTCACAGGCTGCTAGGATTTATTCTATTCAAGCTGACTGCTCAGATTTAACTTTCCCTCCCCACACATCCTCTTCACAGACAGCACACAGGCTGCCTGGAGTGTGGGCGGGGAAATAGAGAGCAGGTCCAGCCTCTGCCAGCCATTCATGTGGAGGAGGGAGGGGCTGGGCGGGGCTGTGCTGTGCTCTGTAACACAGACTGTAGGCCCTGAGACATCCGTAGCTCACAGTACTGGATGGAGATGCAGCACTCGGCCTGCTCAAAAACTGCGCATTCTAAGCTGGTGACACAGCAGCCTTTGTAGAGGATATGAGAGCAGCCCAGGGGGCAATTGCATCTCTGCCCCCCTGCCCAGCCCTCCCCTGGGGCACACCCTCTGGCGGCTGAAAAGGGGAAGGACATACCCATATGGGATTTCGCCCAGGAGAGACATATATATATATATACAGTCTTGTGTGTATATATATATATATATATACAGTCTTGTGTGTATATATATATATATATATATATATATATATATATATATATATATATATATATATATATATATATATATATATATAAAATAAATATATAATTATATATTATATATATATATATACTCTGCATCCAGTGTAGCCTATATTTACAGTGCATTCTGTGGTGTACTGTTTCTAATACACTTCAGGCGGTGTGTTAATGTATATTCAGTATTTCACAAAAGTGAGTACACCCCCCACATTTTTATAAATATTTTATTAGATCATTTCATATAGCAAGCCTGAAGAAATGATGCTTTGCTACAATGTAAAGTAGTGAGTGTACAGCTTGTATAACAGTGTAAATTTGCTGTCCCCTCAAAATAACTCAACACCCAGCCATTAATGTCTTAACCGCTGGCAACAAAAGTGAGTACACCCCTAAGTGAAAATGTCCAAATTGGGCCCAATTAGCCATTTTCCCTCCCTTCAACTGCTGCCTTTAAGTTGGTAGACTCGGCCCCCTTCCGTGAGTTTGTTCAATGTGCGGTTCCTCAGTGGCAGGTTCCCAAACGCCACTTTTTCTCACGGAAGGCGATTCCGTCTCTCTACCGGCATGTGGAAGGCAATGTCCATGCCTCGCTGGACAGGGCGGTCAGCGGTAAGGTGCATATTACCGCTGACTCATGGTCCAGCAGGCATGGACAGGGACGTTACCTTTCTTTCACGGCCCATTGGGTCACTCTATTGGCAGCTGGGAGGGATGCAGGACAAGGTGCAGTAGTGTTGGAGGTTGTTCCGCCACCATGCCTCCAAAACGCTACTACTGCTACTGGTTGTGACACACCTCTCTCCTCCACCCCCTACTCTTCTTCTTCCTCCAGTGCTCTGTCCTCGGAACCAGCGGTGCTCCGTAGGCGTACAAGGGGCTACGCAAGTACGCAGGCAAAAAGATGCCATGCCGTGCTTGTGCTGGTGTGTTTGGGGGACAGGAGCCACACTGGGCCAGAGGTTCTGGCAGCTCTGCAGGGGCAGGCCGAGAGGTGGTTGACGCCACGTCAGCTTAAGCCAGGAATGGTCGTTTCTGACAATGGCACCAACCTCCTCTCCGCCCTGCGACAGGGGCAGCTCACCCATGTGCCCTGTATGGCTCACGTCCTCAACCTGGTGGTGCAGCGGTTCTTGGGCAGGTTCCCAGGCTTACAGGATGTCCTGAGGCAGGCCAGGAAAGTCTGTGTGCATTTCCGCCGATCTTATAATGCCAGTGCTCGGCTGACTGAGCTGCAAAAGGAGCTGAACCTGCCCAAGAACCGCCTAATATGTGACATGCCCACCAGGTGGAACTCAACGTTGGCCATGCTGCAGCGACTGCACACGCAGCAGAGGGCCATCAATGAGTACCTTTGCGACTACGGCACCAGGACAGGGTCAGGGGAGCTTGTTTTTTTTTCCCCACGTCAGTGGAGCATGATCAGGGATGCATGCACTGTCCTCTCACCATTTGAGGAGGCCACGAGGATGGTGAGCAGTGACAGTGCATGCATCAGTGACACTGTACCTCTTGTCCACCTGTTGGAGCATACGCTGCGTGGGATAATGGACAGGGCACTTGAGGCAGAACAGAGGCAGGAAGAGGAGGACTTCCTTGCCTCTCAAGGCCCCCTTTATCCGGACAGTGTTCCTTCTGTCCCACCCATCACACAGGAAGAGGATGAGGATGAGGAGGAGGAGGAGGAGGAGGAGGAGGAGGATTGTGTGAGCATGGAGGTGGAGCCTGGCACTCAGCATCAGCAGCAGTCTTTTAGGGATGATGTACAGTCCCAACAAACCAGTGGACTTGTACGTGGCTGGGAGGAGGTGGCTGGCGATCATGTCATCCTCAGTGACCCAGAAGACTCCGGACCGAATGCCTCAGCTAACCTACGCTGCATGGCCTCCCTGATCCTGCAAAGCCTGCGGAAGGATCCTCGTGTTCTTCGGATCAAGGAGAGGGACCATTACTGGCTGGCCACTCTCCTTGATCCACGGTACAAGGGTAAGGTTGCGGACCTTATCTTGCCGTCGCAGAGGGAGCAGAGGATGAGACATCTCAGGGAGGCCTTGCAGAAAGGTCTGTGCAACGCGTTCCCAGAAACTGGGAGGTTACAAACTCCTGGTCCTGGGCGACGAGTTGCTGAGGCTTCGGTCAGTAGCAGAAGGAGCGGTGGGGAAGGTGGACGTCTGACCGATGCGTTCAGACAATTTTTTAGTCCGCAGCCCCAAGGTATGATCGGTTCCAGCAACCATCGCCAGCGTCTGATATACATGGTGCAGGAATACCTTGGGGCAAGGTCAGACTTGGACACCTTTCCCACCGAAAATCCTCTGGCTTACTGGGTCCTGAGGATGGATCACTGGCCAGAGCTTGCACAGTATGCAATTGAGCTACTGGCCTGTCCTGCCTCCAGCGTTTTTTCCGAACGCACATTCAGTGCTGCTGGAGGATTTGTCACCGATCATAGGGTGCGCCTGTCCACCGACTCGGTTGATCGACTGACCTTCATCAAAATGAATCAGTCTTGGATCACCACCAGCTACCAGGCACCTGAAGCGGATATAACTGAATAATTTATAATGTCACATCCCTTCAATACTGCCTATGCTGATGTTGAGTGACTGTCCTGTTATGTTCACTGACTATCCTCTTCCTCCTCCTCAAAGATCCATTCCTTGATAGCTTGGAAGAACATTTTTGTTTCTGGGTGCCACCACACCAGTGGCTAAGGCCCAATTTTTCAGCCCCTGTTTAACAGGGGTGTGTAATTACAATTTTTTATGCAATGCTTTGCAACAGGTCTCATTGCTGTGCTCAGAGTACAGTATCTGTGAGGGGTTGCAGTGTTGTGGCACCAGCACCAGTGCCTAAGGCACCATTTTTCAGCCCCTGTTTAACAGGGGCGTGTAATTAAAATTTTTTAAGCAATGCTTCGCAACAGGTCTCAGGTACAGGTATGTTCTCCAAAAAGCTTAAAAATAGATTTTTTTTTGGATGGAGCTACACTTAAAAATGTACCTGTTCAGATTCTACTTAAGAACAAACCTACAGTCCCTGTCTTGTTTGCACCGCCTGTATACTGCTGTTCAGAGTATATAGGGTTGTAGGTATAGGGTTTTATTTTGGGGTGCGGGGTTCCCCTTAATATCCATACAAGACCCAAAGGGGCTGGGTTGGGGGGGGTGATGGGGTAGCCATGCCATTTTTCTCAAGGATTTTCAGCCATATTGCCTGGACAAGACATGACATTAAAGCCGCAAGCAGTTTTAAATGGCTTCTTTTTTTCCTTTACAAATGTCATTTTGTGCAGGGACAGTTCTAAACACGGGAAACACATGCCACTTCACAGGCATACTTTAGACACCCCCCAGGTACCATATTTAAAGGAATATTTCATTTTTTTCCACTTTATGCATCATTAAAATGACTGCTCCCGAAAAAACTTTAGTTTTTAAAACGTCTTTTTGCATTGATATATGTCCCCTGGGGCAGGACCCGGGTCCCCAAACCTGTTTTATGACATTAACATGCATATTGGCCGTTATAATTAGCACTTTTGATTTCGAACATTCGCGTCCATTGTAACGAATAGGGTTCGGTCCGTTCGAAGCTTCTGGTGCGAACCGAACCCGGGGTGTTCGGCTCATCCCTAATAATCAGTCAACATAACAGGGCAGTCACTCAGCATCAGCATAGGCAGTCTTGAAGGGATGTGACATTATAAATTATTCAGTTATATCAGCTTCAGGTGCCTGGTAGCTGGTGGTGATCCAAGACTGATTCATCTTTATGAAGGTCAGTCGATCAACTCAGTCGGTGGACAGGCGCACCCTGTGATCGGTGACAAAGCCTCCAGCAGCACTGAATGTGCGTTCGGAAAGAACCCTGGATGCAGGACAGGCCAGTAGCTCAATTGCATACTGTGCAAGCTCTGGCCAGTGATCCATCCTCAAGACCCAGTAAGCCAGAGGATTTTCGGTGGGAAAGGTGTCCAAGTCTGACCTTGCCCCTAGGTATTCCTGCACCATCTATATCAGAGGCTGGCGATGGTTGCTGGAACCGATCATACCTTGGCGCTGCGGACTAAAAAATTGTCTGAACGCATCGGTCAGACGGCCACTTTCCCCACCGCTCCTTCTGCTACTGACCGAAGCCTCAGCAACTTGGCGTCCAGGACCAGGAGTTTGTAACCTCCCAGTCTCTGGGAAAAGCGTTGCACAGACCTTTCTGCAAGGCCTCCCAGAGATGTTGCATCCTCTGCTCCCTCTGCAACGGCAAGATAAGGTGCACAACCTTACCCTTGTACCGTGGATCAAGGAGAGTGGCCAGCCAGTAATGGTCCCTCTCCTTGATCCGAAGAATACGAGGATCCTTCCGCAGGCTTTGCAGGATCAGGGAGGCCATGCAACGTATATTAGCTGAGGCATTCGGTCCTGAGTCCTCCTCCTCCTCTTCCTCCTCCTCATCGTCTTCCTGTGCGATGGGTGGGAGAGAAGGAACACTGTCTGGATAAAGGGGGCCTTGAAGGGCAAGGAAGTCCTCCTCTTCCTGCCTCTGTTCTGCCTCAAGTGCCCTGTCCATTATCCCACGCAGCATATGCTCCAACAGGTGGACAAGAGGTACAGTGTCACTGATGCATGCACTGTCACTGCTCACCATCCTCGTGGCCTCCTCAAATGGTGAGAGGACAGTGCATGCATCCCTGATCATGCTCCACTGGCGTGGGGAAAACGATCCGAGCTCCCCTGACCCTGTCCTGGTGCCGTAGTCGCACAGGTACTCATTGATGGCCCTCTGCTGCGTGTGCAGTCGCTGCAGCATGGCCAGCGTTGAGTTCCACCTGGTGGGCATGTCACATATAAGGCGGTTCTTGGGCAGGTTCAACTCCTTTTGCAGCTCAGCCACCCGAGCACTGGCATTATATGATCGGCGGAAATGCACACAGACTTTCCTGGCCTGCCTCAGGACATCCTGTAAGCCTGGGTACCTGCCTATAACCGCTGCACCACCAGGTTAAGGACGTGAGCCATACAGGGCACATGGGTCAGCTGTCCCTGTTGCAGGGTGGAGAGGAGGTTGGTGCCATTGTCACAAACCACCATTCCTGGCTTAAGCTGGTGTGGCGTCAACCACCTCTCGGCCTGCCCCTGCAGAGCTGACAGAACCTCTTCCCCAGTGTGGCTCCTGTACCCCAAACACACCAGTGCAAACATGGCATGGCATCTTTTTGCCTGCGTACTTGCGTAGCACCTTGGACTCCTACGGAGCACCGCTGGTTCCAAGGACAGAGCACTCGAAGAGGCCATAGAGGAAGAAGAAGAGGGGGTGGAGGAGAGAGGTGTGTCACAACCAGTAGTATCATTTTGGAGGCGTGGTGGTGGAACAACCTCCCACACTACTGCACCTTGTCCTGCATCCTTCCCAGCTGCCAAAAGAGTGACCCAATGGGCCGTGAAAGACAGGTAACGTCCCTGTCCATGCCTGCTGGACCATGAGTCAGCGGTAATATGCACCTTACCTCTGACCGCCCTGTCCAGCGAGGCATGGACATTGCCTTCCACATGCCGGTAGAGAGCCGGAATCGCCTTCCATGAGAAAAAGTGGCGTTTGGGAACCTGCCACTGAGGAACCACACATTGAACAAACTCACGTAAGGGGGCCGAGTCTACCAACTGAAAAGGCAGCAGTTGAAGTGCTAGTAATTTAGCCAAGCTATCATTCAACCGCTGGGCATGTGGATGGCTGGGAGTAAACTTCTTTCGACGGTCCAGCAGCTGGGGCAGGGAAATTTGCCTGGTAGAATCAGACGTTGGTGTACTGCTAACAGAGTGCCCGCAAGTACTTGGCTGTGACACACCTAATTCTACACCTTCATTCCTCTCAGTGCAGTTTTCAGAGAGGACTGAAGGTATAATGGGATTGGAGATCCCAGCTGATGAGGAGCAAGGAGAGGTCCGCTTTGTTCTTTGGTGTGGGTCTTTAATGTGCGCTTGCCAACGAGCTGCATGGCAGGTCGACATATGTCTGGTCATGCTTGTGGTGCCCAAGCGGCTGATGTTTTGGCCACGCGAGATACGCTTGAGACATATGTTGCAAATAGCAGTGGTGTGATCTGATGCACTCGTCTCAAAAAAGGCCCACACCAAAGAACTTTTGTAATAACGTGCAGAGGCAGCGGAGCTCTGCGGTGTGATTCAGTTGATGTGCTGGCCTCAAGATGGCCCCCGGAGGGCATCCTGCCTCGTTGGACATGTGCTGCCTCCTCCTCCTCCTCTCTCCCTTTAGGCTCCCACGTGGAGTCCGTGACCTCATCATCCCCTCCCTCTTCACCACTGGAGCAAACCTGGCAGTAAGCTGCAGCTGGTGGAACATGACTGCCAGATTGCTGTCCTTGAGCATCCCCTCTCTCTGCACTCACGCTACTGCCTTCCTCTAGCTGGGTATCATCATCCGAGCCTTCAAAACGCTGGGCATCCTCCTGGAGCATGTACCCAACACTGTGCTCAAACAGTTCGGGGAAATCCTCAGGAGGACATGGTGGGTCTAGGGAAGGGGTGCCTGATGATGCCATTGAGTACGCGTTGGCAGCTGATTTGCCAGTACCCTGAGCCTGGGTGAGAGAGGATGAGGAGGGCTTGGTCATCCACTCTACCAAGACTTCGGCATGATGCGGCTCAACATGTCCCCCTGCCGAAAAGAAGGACAAGCGTGTCCCATGGCCACGTGCTGATGGCGATGCACCACGTCCACAACCAGCACTGTTGTCTCTAGACACAGAGCCTGCTTTCCCTTTCTTGCCCTTTCTTGCCTCGGGACTGTCTGCCTCTCCTTGTCGGTCTTCCAGGCATTGTAGTGGGTAGTGTATATTGTGCTGGAGTCACACAGCACACACACTAACTCCCGCAGATGGCTGCCTTAGATGACAAAAACAGGTCCTTAGGGCAGGTAGAGGCTGAGGTGGTGGCTGCCTTAGATGACAACAACAGGGCCTTAGGGCAGATAGAGGCTGAGGTGGTGGCTGCCTTAGATGACAACAACAGGGCCTTAGGGCAGATAGAGGCTGAGGTGGTGGCTGCCTTAGATGACAACAACAGGGCCTTAGGGCAGATAGAGGCTGAGGTGGTGGCTGCCTTAGATGACAACAACAGGGCCTTAGGGCAGATAGAGGCTGAGGTGGTTTATTGTGTGCTGTGCTCTACTCACACAGCACACACACACACGCTAGCTCCTGCAAATGCCTGGCTGCCTTAGATGACAACAACAGGGCCTTACGGCACGTAGAGGCTGAGGTGGTTTATTGTGTGCTGTGCTCTACTCACACAGCACAAACACACACGCTAGCTCCTGCAAATTCCTGGCTGCCTTAGATGACAACAACAGGGCCTTAGGGCAGATAGAGGCTGAGGTGTTTTTTTGTGTGTGCTGTGCTCTACTCACACAGCACACACACACACACACACACACACGTTAGCTCCTGTAAATGCCTGGCTGCCTTAGATGACAACAACAGGGCCTTATGGCAGATAGAGGCTGAGGTGGTTTATTGTGTGCTGTGCTCTACTCACACAGCACACACACACACGCTAGCTCCTGCAAATGCCTGGCTGCCTTAGATGACAACAACAGGGCCTTACGGCACGTAGAGGCTGAGGTGGTTTATTGTGTGCTGTGCTCTACTCACACAGCACACACACACACACACACACACACGTTAGCTCCTGTAAATGCCTGGCTGCCTTAGATGACAACAACAGGGCCTTATGGCAGATAGAGGCTGAGGTGGTTTATTGTGTGCTGTGCTCTACTCACACAGCACACACACACACGCTAGCTCCTGCAAATGCCTGGCTGGCTGCCTTAGATGACAACAGGCCAGAAAGGTAAACGCACACACTAGACTAATCCCCAGAATCATAGCAGATAATGTCAGACTCAGCACTCAGCAGATAATGTCACCACTCAGCAGTCAGCACAGCAGAATGTATAACACAGCAGATACTGTCAGCAGCAGTGCACTCAGCAGAATGAATACAACAGCAGATGCTCAGCAATGCAGAATGAATCACAGTAGCTAATGTGACTGACACAGTCACTCACTAATGCTGGAACACACTACACTAGGCTCCCAGAGCGGCGGCCTTTTATAGTGTGGGGCATGTACTAAACCCCCTGAGCTATAATTGGCCACAGGCATCCTGCCTGTGGCCAATTATTACTCTCCTCGCCGCTGGCTCTATGATTGGCCAAGCATGCGGGGTCACAGTGCATGCTTGGCCAATCATCAGCCAGCAATGCACTGCGACTGGCGAATTTGATGCGAATGGCCCAAATAGTTGAACGCCCGATGTTCGATTCGAACGTGGGTTTGAATCGAACACATGGCCCATCCCTACTCAGGAAGAGAACTACAAGCCCCATGGAGATCCCGCCACCCACGGGCAACATAGAGCCACCGATCGTCGCCTCTAACCTCACCCCCATCTGATTCTAAATGGAAAGTCAGAGGTGCAGGGGGGATGCCGGGTTTTGGAGCCCCTCCACAGTGGCAGAACGGTAGGACCCAGTCGCAAGTGCGACTGCAGCGACCCCTATAGTTCCACCACTGGTTAGGGGTTACCGTGTTCTGGCACCTCCAACACCTAAGGCCCAATGTTTCTGCCCCTGTTTAATAGGGGCATATAATTACAATTTTTTAAATAATATTAACAGCAGGGACTGTTCCTGCGCCCAACAAGAGTAACTGTGAGGGGTTACCGTGTTCTGCCACCACCAACACCTAAGGCCCAATTTTTCAGCAGAGTATATAGTGCAGTCCGTAGAGTATATATACTGCAGTTCAGAGTATATAGTACAGTCCGTATAGTATATATACTGCAGTTCAGAGTATATAGTGCACTCAGTTTAGTATATATAATACAGTCCATAGTGCAGTGTAAAATATATTATATAGTGTATTGAAGTGGTTAAGTGGACCCAGGTCCTTTGGGTCTAGTATGGATTTTGGGGGTGACCCCCCACATGATTTTTTTTTTATTTTGGTGTGGAGTTTCCCTTAATATTCATACCAGACCCAAAGGGCCTGGTATGAACTGAGGGGAATCCCACACTGTTTTTTTCAATGATGTTTTATGTATATTGCCGGGATCTGGCAATACATTACAGCCGTGAGCAATTTAAAATAACATTTTTTCCTTTAGAAATGTAATTTTGCTGCGGTACTGTTCTAAAAATTGGGAAAATGCACTAATTTACAGGCAAACGTAAGCCCCGTACACACGATCCGACTTTTCGGCCGGATTGTCCGGTGGACTTAGTCCGCCTGACAATCCGCCTGACTTTCTAGCGTAGGTCCGCCGGACTTTCCGAACGTGTGGACTTGCCCACACACGCCCGGACTTTTCCGGCAAGCAATCCGCCGGAGTTTTGCCGAAAGTCCCCGGGACTTTTGAAATAAACGGACTTGCCCACACACGGAGGAAAGTCCGTTCATTTAGAACGTGACTCCAGGTAGATGGGAGGTAGATAGCGAAGGAAGTCAATGCCGCCGCTAGCCCTGTCACCTGGTATGGATTTAAAGGGAATCCCTACTCCCAGCATCCTCCGGGAATGTGATATCATATGGGGGTGGGGTCACCATGTGACATGTCGGTGGCCCCGCCCCTTGTCCCTATATAACTGGCAGTGCAACACGTCTGAGCCATTAGAAGAGGAGACAGCGACGAGTCAACATCGGAAGAAGAAAGAAGAACAAGAAGCAGAAGAAGAAGAAGCAGAAGGCGGTGACAGTGACAGAAGCCCGGGCCACCGCTAGTAAAAGAGCTGGAAGAAAAAAGCGGAGGCCCGGCAAGAAGAACAGAAGAGACCCCCGAAGACCCCCAAAGTCGAAACAAGACCCCCAGATGGCAGCGGCGACGAAAAAGAAAGCCAGGCTCCTCCGCTAGTGAAAGAGCTAGTAAAAGAGCATAAGATAGCGGAGGAGTCCGGCGAGAAGAACCCCCAAGACGGAAGAAGACCCCCAGAGCTGTGCAATAAAGTATTTAAAAAAATTGTGTTGTTTTTTTTATTTACACATTTTTCCTTAGGTGAATGGGTAGGGGTACATCGTACCCCATACTCATTTACATAGGGTGGGGGGCCGGTATCTGGGGGCTCCCGGATTCCGATAAGCCCCCCGCCCGCAGACCCCGACAACCAATGGCCAGGGTTGTCGGGAAGAGGCCCTTGTCCTCATCAACATGGGGACAAGGTGCTTTGGGGTGGGGGGGCGGCAGGGCCCCCCTTTACCCAGGGCACCCCCCATGTTGAGGGCACGCGGCCTGGTACGGCTCAGGAGGGGGGGGCGCTCGCTTGTCCCCACCCCCTTTCCTAATCGGCCGTGCTGCGTGCTCGGATAAGGGTCTGATATGGGTCTGGGGGGGACCCCACGCCGTTTTTTCGGTGTACGGATTCCCCTTTAAATCCATACCAGGTGACTGGGCTAGTGCGGCGGCATTGACTTCCTTTGCTAGTCCCGTCTACCTGGAGTCACATTCCTCCATGTGTGAGGCAAGTCCGTTCATTTCAAAAGTCCCGCGGACTAGCACACAGACGGCGGGATTGTCCTCCAGACAATTTTAAGTCAAAACTTAAAACTAGGTCCGCCGGACTTTTGGGAATAAAAAGTCCACCGGAGCCCCACACACGGTCTCTAGTCCATCGGACAATCCCGCCGGAAAGTCCGATCGTGTGTACGTGGCATAAGGGAACCCCCACAGGCATGATATTTAAAGGAATATTACATTTTTATTGTTTCACTTTAAGCATCCTTAAAAAAATGTTTGCATTGATACATGTCCCCTGGGGCAGGACCCGGGTCCCCAAACACTTTTTATGGCAATAACTTGCATATAAGCCTTTAAAATTAGCACTTTTGATTTTCATATTCATGTCCTATAGACTTTAACAGTGTTCACATGTTCGCACACATTTTTGGGGCAAACCGAACCGGGGGGTGTTCGGCTCATCCCAAGTCTCTAGTAATGATTGAGAGCCGATGAGGCTCCTGATCATGGTGACCACTGTCACAGCCAATCACAGTGGTCACATGTTTGGTGGACCTTCCTGTGCTCTGGCCATCTGGCCATAATAGCCCAGTTAAAGGCACGCAAGGGCTGGGTGAGAAGGCATGCAGATTAAGTTGTTCAGCTCAGTACTTACAACAAAGCTTTCCACTTTCATCACAAGCATCACGGCATAGACTGCAAGGATCCCCTTTTTTATATGGTTCGAAGAGTGAGGATGGCCGGTTGCCGCTACAAAACCAAAACAAAACATATTTCAGTGTGGATTATACAATCTTTGTTTCACAACATAAACATTAATACATGATAAAGGATTCCACAAGTGCCATGAGTCAGCTATAGAGACAACACAGCAGTTGGCCATCTTCCATCAGGCTCTGTTTGACTTTCTGAAACTTTTGAGGTCTATGTTTTTTACTGTAAATGTAGATAAGCTAAGATAAGGATTATCACAGCTCCTCTTCCCCGTGGAACAGTTTATGAAGCTATAATGAGAAGCAGCACAGTGAGAAGCAGCCATTCAAGTAAATACCAATGGCCAGTTTAAGAAGGTGCGATAAAAGCACCTGACTGGCCATTGATGTAAAACATCTTATCCCCTGTTTCTCTACCAAAGAAGTGGAGATAGTAGGGAAAGAAGAGAAAAACAGGTGTGATGTGAAGAGGGAGTAGAGGAATTATGTCCTCTGTCACTGCTCCCAGATTCAGTAGAATTCAAAATATATGGTATACAGTATCTCACAAAAGTGAGTACACCCCTGTCATTTTTGTTAAAATTTTATTATATCTTTTCATGTGACAGCACTGAAGAAATTACACTTTGCTACAATGTAAAGTAGTGAGTGTAAAGCTTGTATAATAGTATAAATTTGCTGTCCCCTCAAAATAACACACACAGCCATTGATGCCTAAACCGTGGTCATCTGGAAGACTACCTGGCTCAGGTATCTCTTTCCTGCCTGTCGAATGGTGCACGTGAGGAGCTGGATGCCCTTCTCTCTGTTGAAAAACTTACCTTTGCCATTTCACAACTGCCAGCACATAAAATGCCAGGCCTATATGGATTTCTGGCTGAATGGTATGCCCAATCAGGGGCGGATCCAGAGTCTAGTCTCGGGAGGGGCACTGCCAGAAAATAAGGTGTACCTGTACGCCATTTTGTGCAATAGCCAGCAAAGGCACGCGTGCTGATTGGCCAGAGGGGGAGCCAATCAGCGGGTCTGGCGGAAGTGATGTCCTCCGGCCACCTGCAATCGCTCCCCACAGAGATGGAACAGCGGTCTGCTGATGTAAACAAGGCAGATTGCCATTCTGTCAGAGATGAACAAAGTGATCTTGTGTTCCTGCTAACTAGGAACATGGATCACTCTGTTCATCTAGTGAGTCCATCCCCCACACAGTTAGCAAGCACCCCCTAGGGACACAGTTAACCCTTTGATCACCTCTGATGTTAACTCTTCCCAGCCAGTGTCATTAATACAGTGACAGTGCATATTTTTAGCACTTATCACTGTATTAGTGTCACTGGTCCCCAAAAAGTGTCCGATCTGTCCACCACAATGTTGTAGTCCCGCTAAAAAAATCACTGATTGCCGCAATTACTAGAAAATAATAAATAAAAATGCCAAAAATCTATCCCCTATTTTGTAGATGCAATAACTTTTGTTCAAAACAATCAATATACATTTATTGTGATTTTCTTTACCAAAAATATGTAGCAGAATGCATATTGGCCTAAATTGAGGAAGACATTTTTTTTATAGCAAAAAGTTAAAAATATTGCTTTTTTTTTTCAAAATTATCGGTATGTTTATATTGAAAAAAATTAAATATCACCAAAAGAAAGTGCAACCCTGTTTCTTCGAAAATAAGACCTAGCGTGATTGTCGGTGAGGGCTGCAATATAAGCCCTACCCCCCAAATAAGCCCTAGTTAAAGTCCTTGTAGGTCTTATTTTCAGGGTAGGGCTTATTTTCTGGGAAACAGGGTAGGGCTTATTTGGGGGGTAGGTCTTATATTGCAGCCATCACCGACAATCACGCTAGGTCTTATTTTCGGGGAAAAAAATAGACATCAATTTTAATTGGGTACAGCGTGGCACGGCCGCGCAATTGTCAGTCAGTTACAGTAATGCAATGCAGTATCGCAAAAAATGGCTTGTTCATGGGGGGGTAAAACTTTCCGGAGCTGAAGGGATTTGGATTGAACAAGACTAAAAGGGCAGCATTTGTTTTTCATAAATAATGGCAATACGGTACACAAGATTTTTGTGATTATACACATTCATTAATTCTTTTACTCACTTTTATATAATATTTTGGTGCTCTGATGGAGGGGAGGGGCTCCCATGCAGGAGCAATGGAGATGAGCGGGATCCGTTAATTGCACTGTCAGCAGTTGCAGCCGGCAGCATCAGATGACAGTGACACACAGTCACTGCTTCTTCCCGTGTTCACGCCGTGCTGTAGAGAAGATGGAGGGAGAAGGTAGGTGGAGCCAACACTCTCACTCAGGGGCGGGGAACGAAGAAGGCTCCACTATGAATGCTGGTGTTCTCCTCTTCCTCAGCAGCGGCTCCAGCCTTCGACGTGACTGACGTCACTGGTTGCTACATGCCAGGCGGCACAGGCGTTAGCAACCAGTGCAGGGAACACTAGCCAGCAGCACAGCTCCACACACCTCCTCCCTCCATCTTCTGCAGGTCCAACGCAGCGTAATGACCACAAACACAGAGTCTCTCTCTCTCAGCGCCGCTGATCAGCTGATGATTATACTGATGTGAGAGAGAGAGACTCGGTCGGGACTGCAATCAGTGATATTTTTGGAGGGGGCAATTGCTCCTTTGCCCCCCTTGGATCCGCCCCTGTGCCCAATATCACCATCTCCTCTGTCCCGTTCTTATCCATACCTATAACAAGGCTCTGGAAGCCAGGATCCTTCCCCCCACTATGCGAGAGGCATTAATAATTCTATTACTAAAACCTCGTAAAGATTCTCTCAAATGTGATTCCTACTACCCGATTTCCCTTATCAATGTGAATGTAAAGATCCTAGCTAAAGTGTTGGCTAACCGTCTAAATACAGTAATTGCCAAATTGGTTGAGTGTGATCACGGTGGCTTCATACCTGGTCATTCTACCAGGATGAACATTCGTAGATTATTCCACAATATCTCCACGACTGCTCCCCCACCCGTGTTATCGCATCCGTAGATGTAAAGTTTTTGACAGTGTGGAATGGCCCTATTTATTTCATGTGTTGCAACTCCAGGGCTTTGGTCCTCATATCATAGCATGGATACAACTCCTTTATGCCTCCCCAGTGGCCCGTATCAGGGTTAACTCACATGTCAGTGACGCCTTCCCTATAACTAGGGGCACCCCTCCTATTTGCCTTAGCTATGGAACCCGTTGCCATAAGCATCAATAAGTTTTTATTAAGAACAGTTTCCAATACAAACATACAGGTGTAATTAACATCTCCGAGGCTAATGGCACAAAAGAGGTATTATAACAATGGATTCTCATTAGATCATTGATATTACTGCTGGGAATGCAGATCCATACATCCTAGCCATTAGAATCTTAGAAAAACTTGCATGGAGCTTGTTCCAACTCCGGATTCCCCAAGGGGAACAAACTGCATCTAGGAGATTGGAATTCTCTCATGTGCGTAATGGTGATCTAATACTAATAAAAAACAAACAAACTGGCAGAAGCAACATAAAGCACCCATGTTCTTATACAATCAATGCATTTTATCAAGTTTTAGTAAAATATGGAAGAAAGAAACCATAATTTTATGGAAATTTATGACCATTTATGTGTGGCTGTCCATGTGTCCCAGATTTTGTTGAATTCTGCACATTTTAGAGAGTTAATTGCCAGCTTTATTTCAAAGGTGTGGTGTCGTTGGACTATTCTTATCACATCAGTGATATTTAAATATAAGGTGTTTTTCCATGAGTGTAGGACTAAGGATCGAGCAGCTAGGAGTATATGTGAGGTTACTTGGCGCATGTTGTGTGGGAATTTTATTTTTCTATACCTATGTGTAATATTGCTAACGCTGGGTTGGGGGATGTAATTATGCCAGTGACTGAGGAAATCATTTGGAATACTTGATTCTAGAAGCTAGTTAAACATGGGCATCCCCAGAGCATGTGTAGGAGGTGGCCTTGATGGCCACAGTTTCGCCAGCATTGTGGTGAGTTTTGCGGTAAGAATTTAAACAATCGACAGGGGGTGTACTGCCATCTGTTAGTTATTCTGATTGTAATTTCCCAGTGGTTTATACAGTGAGATGCGGACTGACTCTCGTGGAATGCCTTTTGCCATTGGTCGTTTGTGAAAATAGTACCTATGTCTGTTTCCCATTTGCATATCGCTTTAGTTTTTTGGAAGCTACGTTTATTCTGTAGGAGATTATAAAATAGTTATATGCCTTTGCATTTGGTTTGACTTTGTGTAAAGTATTGCCGGGCTGTGGGTTGTAACTTGAGTGTTGGCAGTATATTGGCATGTAAAAAGTGTGCAATCCGTATGCATGTGAAGTGCATGTGTTTCGGTAGCTTGTATGTGGTCATTAGTAGTTCACTCGTTAGTGGTTTGTCGGCAGAGAATAAGTCTTGTACTGATTTTATCCCATATAGCGGGAGTTGCTTTAGTGACAACAGTGGTATTTTTGCTTCTAGTAGGTTTAAAGGGAATTGGTGATTAATTGTAATGTAGTTCGTATTCTGCTGGTTCAGGAGGAATCTCCATATAAGGAGGGAAACTAGTATTGTAGGGGGGATATTGCGGTCGCCCCAGGGTAACCAGATGTCTCCGATTAGTAATTCTTTGAGGTCAGGTAATGGAGCTGTATTTCTTTCAATTTCAACCCATAGTAGGGTATTGTCATCTGTAAACCAGTATTTAATTTGGTCAAGTCTAGTTGCCCACATGTAGTCATAAATATCTACCAACCCTGCTCCTCCAATTTTCTTGTGTGGGATCAAGTTTTTTGGTGAACACCTAGCTTTCTTAGCTCCCCACAAGAATTTCCAAATTGAAGTGGATATGGATTTGAGGAAGTAAGTTGGGAGAGGGATTGGAAGTGCTCTAAATATATATAGGATTTGCGGTAAGATAGTCATTTTGTACGCTGCTAGTCTCCCCATCCAAGATAGTTCCTTTTTTGCCAAATCTCTAGTCTGAGCTTCCAGCTTGGTTAGTAGGGGTTTAAAGTTTGTGTCCACTAGGTATTTTGTGGATGCAGTTAGGGTTATACCTAAATAAGGTATTCCTTTGTCATTCCAGCTGTAGGGGAGAGATGTTTGCAGTTTGTTTTTATCAGTTTGAGATGTTCCTAGGTTCAGGACTAGGGATTTGGTAAAGTTGACTTTATAGTAGGATACCTCTCCAAATCTTTGCAAAATTGCATGGGCTAATGGAAGTGATTTAAGTGGGTTGGATAACAGTAGAATGACGTCATCTGCAAATAAATTGATTATGTGATGTTGTGACCCAAACTGGAAGCCCGAAATAGTGGCGTGGGTTCTAATGGACTCCACCAAGGGTTCTATCATGAGGTTGAAGATTGTCGGTGATAGTGGACAACCTTGGCGGGTTCCATTAGTAATACAAAATGAAGAGGACAGCATGCTCGTTGAAAATACTTGTGCAGATGGGTGAGAGTATAAAGCCATCACCGCTTTCAGAATATGGCCACAGAATCCAAATTTGGATAGAACTTCGGACATATACTTCCAGTGTATCCTATCAAATGCCTTCTCTGCATCTATTGATAGAAGCAGAGAAGGCGTTTTGGTTCTTTCAGCATGATGTATTATGTTTATAATACGCCTGGTAGCATCCAAAGTTTGTGTCTCCCTCACGAAGCCCATCTGATCGCGTTGAATTAGAAAGGGTATAAATTCTGCTAATCTTTTGGCTAGGAGTTTGGCATACACTTTAACATTTGCGTTTAATAGCGATATGGGTCTGAAGTTGCTTGGTGTTGTTGGGTTCTTCCCAGGTTTCGGTAATGTGATTATGTATGCTTTTAGCATCTCTGGGGGAATGATGCTTCGGCAGCGGCCTGTTGGAAGACCTTTTGCCTGCGTGGAGCTAAGATGTTTTTTGAAGATTTTGAGATATTCATTGGCGAACCCATCTGGTCCAGGTGACTTACCATTTGGTAAAGTGGCTAATATTCCTTCAATTTCAGATGTTGTGAATGGGGTGTTTAGTGTGTGTAATTGAGCCTCTGGGAGGGATGGTAGTTTCAGATCCTGCAAAAATCTTTGTATGTTTGGGGTTGTGGGTTGGAGGGTCCCTTTGTATGTTGTATAAATCGCTGTAGTAGGTAGCAAATTGTTCCACGGTTTCTTGTGGATTTATAATTTTGTGCTTTAGGGTAGGTTGTATGAGATGTGCAATTCTTGTTTTAGATTGGGCTGCTTTGAGTCTGTTGGCCAAATACTTGCCCGCTTTGTTAGCGTTGGCATATGAGTTCAGTTGTAAGCGTCTAAGATAGACATCATACTGGTGGGATAGAAGTTCTCGTAATTTCTCCCTTAAGTGTGAGAGCTTTCTAATGTGTGAATGTCGGTGAAGATAGAGTCAAGTTCTAGTGTGTGGCGTTTTTTTTCCCTGGCTCCCAATTCGATTAGTATGCCTCTCATTTATGCTTTTTGGGCATTCCAGATTGTAAATGGGTTGTCTACCGAGTGTGCATTATTTTGAAAGAAGGATAAGAGGTGTCGAGATATCTCTTGGGAAGATTTTGGTTCTTGTAGTAATCTAATATTACTGCGCCAGATGAGTGAGGAGGGAGAGAAACCTTTCTCAGCTATGGTCATTGAGATGGCGGCATGATCCGACCAAGTAATATCGTGGATCTGCATAGAGGCTATGTTTTGTAGAGTCCGCGAGTAAGAGCAATGTCTGTGTGAGAAGAAGGTGTAATCCTTTTCATTTGCATGCATTCATCTCCACGCATCGAATAGTTCCAAATTGTGCAGTACCCTATTCAGGTACGTGGTGTTGTTATTTTTTATGGCCGGTGGTGTCCATTTTTGGATCTGCAATCAAATTAAAGTCTCCACAAATTATAATGCTGCCATATTGTTGAGAACACACTTTTTTGAATAGCCGGCTCAAGAATCTTATCTGGTGAGAGTTCGGAGCATATACTGACACTAGGGTTGAGCAAACCCAAACTGTAAAGTCCGGGTTTGTACCGGACTTTTGGGTTTTTGGTACACGGACCCGAACCCGAACAATTTACTGTATGTTCAGGTTTGAGTTCGATGTTCGGCATGTAATGGCGCCTTTTAAAAAGCTGCAGGGCAGCCAATCAACATTCGTTTAACTTGTGTGCCCTTAGAAGCAATCACAGCCATGCCTACTAATGGCATGGCTGTTATTGGCCAGTGCAGCATGTGACCCAGCCTCTATATAAGCTAAAGGCACATAGCACAGCATGTCACTCTGCTTTAGGTAGTGTAGGGAAAGTTTGCTGCTGCTGCATTGAGGGAGAGAATTAGATAGGAGTCCTGATTCAGAAATATAATTACTCAGCGATCTACCTTGATTTTCTTGTGCGGGTGCAGTGCACAATCTTTTTACACTGCCCTGAGCCCAGTGCCAGAGAAAAGATAGACAATGTAGGGAAAGGCTGCTGCCGTTTTGAGGGAGAGAATTAGATAGGAGCCTTGATTCAGAAATCTAATTACTCAGCGATCTGCCTTGATTTTCTTGTGTGGGTGCAGTGCACAACCTTTTTACACTGCCCTAAGCCCAGTGCCAGAGAAAAGATAACTTTTATCTGTCTGTTAGTGAGGTTGGCGTCGGCGGGTATTTTATGCAAGCTCAGTGCACCAGCACTGCATATTTTACTGTGAGATACACCCTTTAGATACTGTTGGTCTATTCTGCTATTCTAAAAACACCCATTTAGGGCAAAAAATATATTTTTCAGTGTTTGCTGCATATCTGTACGTGTGAGATACACACTTTAGATACTGTTCTTCTATTGTGCTATTCCCCCAAAAAAAATTTAGGGCAAAATTTTTTTTTTGGAATAGCATTTTATGCATATCTGTAAGTGTGAAATACACCCTTTAGATACTGTTGCTCTATTCTTCTATTCTAAAACACCCATTTAGGGCAAGATCCTAAATTTGAGAAATATGAGGAGAACGGGTGGAAGATGATGTGGAGGACGGTGAGGTCCTCGACCCCACATGGAATCAACGTCATGCAGGTGACCAGTGTAGTTCGGAGGAAGAGACGGTGGTCGCACAGAGCCAACAGCACAGCAGACGAGGGAGCAGGGTGCAAAAGTGGAGCGTCCGTCCCCTAGACAGTATGCCTGCTACTGCCCAACGCAGCAAGGGACCGAGCACACCAAAGCCAGGTCCAAGGAGTTCCCTAGCGTGGCAGTTCTTCAGACATGTGCTGATGACAAGACACGAGTGGTTTGCACACTGTGCTATCAGAGCCTGAAGTGAGGCATAAACGTTCACAACCTGAGCACAACATGCATGACCAGGCATCTAATTGCAAAGTACAAGCTGCAGTGGAGTAGACACTTCAAAAACCAAGAAAGGTCTCTGGCTCCTCCTGCTTCCTCTTCTTCTGCAGTCTCGGCCTCTTCATCCACCTCTGTAGTGACAGTGGCACCTGCCAACCCGCAAACAGAGGATTTGCCAGCAACACTACCACCTGGGTCACCAACCATCTCCACAATGCCCCATGGAAGAGTTCAGCTCTCTATTTCCCAAACACTGGAGCGGAAGAGGAAGTACCCCCCTAGCCACCCGCGATCCCTGGCCCTGAATGCCAGCATTTCAAAATTCCTGGCCTTTGAAATGCTGTCATTCCGTCTGGTGGAGATGCAGAGTTTTAAAAGCCTGATGGCATTGGCTGTCCCACAGTACGTCGTTCCCAGCCGCCACTACTTTTCCAGGTGAGCCATCCCTTCCCTGTACAAACAAGTGGGGGCAAAATCAGGTGTGCACTGCGCAATGCCATCTGTGGCAAGGTCCACCTAACTACGGATGCGTGGACCAGTAAGCACGGTTAGGGACGATATATCTCAATAACAGCACACTGGGTAAATGCAGTGGCGGCTGGGCCTGAGGCGGATAGCAGTTTGGCGCATGTCCTTCCACCACCGAGGATTGCAGGGCGCTTCAGTTTGCCTCCTGTTGCTAACTCCTCCTACTCCGCTTCCTCATCCTCTACTGCCTCCTCATCTGGTCAGCGTAACACCTTCACCACCAACTTCAGCACAGCCAGGGGTAAACCACAGCAGGCAGTTTTAAAACTTTCCTGTTTGGGGGAAAAACCCCACACCGCGCAGGAGTTGTGGAGGGACATGGAACAACAGACCGATGAGTGGTTGGTGGCAGTGAGCCTCAAGCCCGGCCTGGTGGTGTGCGATAATGGGCGAAATCTCATAGCAGCTCTAGGCCTGGCGCATGTGTTGAATTTGGTGGTCCAGAGGTTCCTTAAAAATTACCCCAATATGCCAGAGCTGCTGCAGAAAGTTCGGGCCGTCTGTGCTCACTTTCAGCGTTCTTACCCTGCTGCTGCTTGCCTGTCAGCGCTGCAGCGTAACTTCGGCCTTCCCGCTCACCACCTCATATGTGACGTGCCCACAAGGTGGAACTCCACCTTGCACATGTTGGCCAGACTGTGCGAGCAGCAGCAGGCGATAGTGGAGTTTCAGCTGCAGCACGCACGCGTGAGTTGCTCTGAGGAGCAGCACCACTTCACCACCAATAACTTGGCCTCCATGCAAGACCTGTGTGCCTTGTTGCGCTGTTTCGAGTACTCCACCAACATGGCCAGTGCCGATGACGCCGTTCTCAGCGTTACTATCCCAGTTCCATGCCTCCTTGAAAAAACACTTTGGGCGATGATGGAAGAGGATGTGGCACAGGAGGAGGAGGAGGAGGAGGAGGAGGAGGAGGAGGAAGAGGGATCATTTCCAAGGCTTTCAGGGCAGTCATTCACAAGTGGCTACGAGGGTGGGTTCCTGCACCAACAAACGCCAGGTACACAATTGTCCAGCAAGGGCACAGTTCTGGAGGATGAGGAGGAGGAACCATGTTCACAGCAGGGTGGCACCCAGACCAGCTCATGGCAATCACTGGTGCTTGGCTGGGGGGATACAGAGGACACAGACGATACACCTCCCACAGAGGACAGCTTTTCGTTGCCTCTGTGCAGCCTGGCACACATGAGCGATTACATGCTGCAGTGTCTCCGCAACGACCGCCAAGCTGCCCACATTCTAACTGGTGCTGATTACTGGTTGGCCACGCTGCTGGATCCCCGTTACAAGGAAAACGTACCGTCCTTAATTCCCTCACTGGAGTGTGATCGTAAGATGCGCGAGTACAAGCACACGCTGGTAGACACGCTGCTGGTGGCATTCCCACCTGACAGCGGGGGCACGGTGGAAGCACAAGGCGAAGGCAGAGGAGGAGGAAGAGGTCGCCAATGCAGCCGGGGCACCGCCAGCACCTCAGAAAGCAGGGTTAGCATGGCTGAAATGTGGAAAAGCTTTGTCAGCACGCCACAACAACCACAACCACCAGCTGAGATGGAACGTCTTAGCAGGAGGCAGCATTTCACCAACATGGTGGAGCAGTATGTGTGCACACGCCTACACGTACTGAATGATGGGTCTGCCCCCTTTAACTTCTGGGTCTCCAAATTGGGCACATGGCCTGAGATTGCCCTTTACGCCTTGGAGGTGCTGGCCTGCCCTGCAGCCAGTGTATTATCTGAACGTGTATTTAGCACGGCAGGGGGCGTTATCACAGACAAGCGCAGCCGCCTGCCCAGAGCCAATGTGGACAAGCTCACATTCATTAAAATTAACCAGGCATGGATCTCCAGGACTGATCCGTACCTTGTGCAGGATAGACATGTATACTGGTGTTCTGACAAAAACTGTCCGGCCATCGGATAGTGTCCGCCCCGTACTGCGCAGGCTCAGCGCCTGCCGCAGTACGGAGGACAAGGAGATTCGGGTAGTATTTTATGCAAGCTCAGTGCACCAGCACTGCATATGTTACTGTGAGATACACCCTTTAGATACTGTTGGTCTATTCTGCTATTCTAAAAACACCCATTTAGGGCAAAAAATATATTTTTCAGTGTTTGCTGCATATCTGTACGTGTGAGATACACACTTTAGATACTGTTCTTCTATTGTGCTATTCCCCCAAAAAAATTTTAGGGCAAAAATTTTTTTTTGGAATAGCATTTTATGCATATCTGTAAGTGTGAAATACACCCTTTAGATACTGTTGCTCTATTCTTCTATTCTAAGACACCCATTTAGGGCAAGATCCTAAATTTGAGAAATATGAGGAGAACGGGTGGAAGATGATGTGGAGGACGGTGAGGTCCTCGACCCCACATGGAATCAACGTCATGCAGGTGACCAGTGTAGTTCGGAGGAAGAGGCGGTGGTCGCACAGAGCCAACAGCACAGCAGAAGAGGGAGCAGGGTGCAAAAGCGGAGCGTCCGTCCCCTAGACAGTATGCCTGCTACTGCCCAACGCAGCAAGGGACCGAGCACACCAAAGCCAGGTCCAAGGAGTTCCCTAGCGTGGCAGTTCTTCAGACATGTGCTGATGACAAGACACGAGTGGTTTGCACGCTGTGCTATCAGAGCCTGAAGTGAGGCATAAACGTTCACAACCTGAGCACAACATGCATGACCAGGCATCTAAGTGCAAAGTACAAGCTGCAGTGGAGTAGACACTTCAAAAACCAAGAAAGGTCTCTGGCTCCTCCTGCTTCCTCTTCTGCTGCAGTCTCGGCCTCTTCATCCACCTCTGTAGTGACAGTGGCACCTGCCAACCCGCAAATAGAGGATTTGCCAGCAACACTACCACCTGGGTCACCAACCATCTCCACAATGCCCCATGGAAGAGTTCAGCTCTCTATTTCCCAAACACTGGAGCGGAAGAGGAAGTACCCCCCTAGCCACCCGCGATCCCTGGCCCTGAATGCCAGCATTTCAAAATTCCTGGCCTTTGAAATGCTGTCATTCCGTCTGGTGGAGATGCAGAGTTTTAAAAGCCTGATGGCATTGGCTGTCCCACAGTACGTCGTTCCCAGCCGCCACTACTTTTCCAGGTGAGCCATCCCTTCCCTGTACAAACAAGTGGGGGCAAAATCAGGTGTGCACTGCGCAATGCCATCTGTGGCAAGGTCCACCTAACTACGGATGCGTGGACCAGTAAGCACGGTTAGGGACGATATATCTCAATAACAGCACACTGGGTAAATGCAGTGGCGGCTGGGCCTGAGGCGGATAGCAGTTTGGCGCATGTCCTTCCACCACCGAGGATTGCAGGGCGCTTCAGTTTGCCTCCTGTTGCTAACTCCTCCTACTCTGCTTCCTCATCCTCTACTGCCTCCTCATCTGGTCAGCGTAACACCTTCACCACCAACTTCAGCACAGCCAGGGGTAAACCACAGCAGGCAGTTTTAAAACTTTCCTGTTTGGGGGAAAAACCCCACACCGCGCAGGAGTTGTGGAGGGACATGGAACAACAGACCGATGAGTGGTTGGTGGCAGTGAGCCTCAAGCCCGGCCTGGTGGTGTGCGATAATGGGCGAAATCTCATAGCAGCTCTAGGCCTGGCGCATGTGTTGAATTTGGTGGTCCAGAGGTTCCTTAAAAATTACCCCAATATGCCAGAGCTGCTGCAGAAAGTTCGGGCCGTCTGTGCTCACTTTCAGCGTTCTTACCCTGCTGCTGCTCGCCTGTCAGCGCTGCAGCGTAACTTCGGCCTTCCCGCTCACCACCTCATATGTGACGTGCCCACAAGGTGGAACTCCACCTTGCACATGTTGGCCAGACTGTGCGAGCAGCAGCAGGCGATAGTGGAGTTTCAGCTGCAGCACGCACGCGTGAGTTGCTCTGAGGAGCAGCACCACTTCACCACCAATAACTTGGCCTCCATGCAAGACCTGTGGGCCTTGTTGCGCTGTTTCGAGTACTCCACCAACATGGCCAGTGCCGATGACGCCGTTCTCAGCGTTACTATCCCAGTTCCATGCCTCCTTGAAAAAACACTTTGGGCGATGATGGAAGAGGATGTGGCACAGGAGGAGGAGGATGAGGAGGAGGAGGAGGAAGAGGGATCATTTCCAAGGCTTTCAGGGCAGTCATTCACAAGTGGCTACGAGGGTGGGTTCCTGCACCAACAAACGCCAGGTACACAATTGTCCAGCAAGGGCACAGTTCTGGAGGATGAGGAGGAGGAACCATGTTCACAGCAGGGTGGCACCCAGACCAGCTCATGGCAATCACTGGTGCTTGGCTGGGGGGATACAGAGGACACAGACGATACACCTCCCACAGAGGACAGCTTTTCGTTGCCTCTGTGCAGCCTGGCACACATGAGCGATTACATGCTGCAGTGTCTCCGCAACGACCGCCAAGCTGCCCACATTCTAACTGGTGCTGATTACTGGTTGGCCACGCTGCTGGATCCCCGTTACAAGGAAAACGTACCGTCCTTAATTCCCTCACTGGAGTGTGATCGTAAGATGCGCGAGTACAAGCACACGCTGGTAGACACGCTGCTGGTGGCATTCCCACCTGACAGCGGGGGCACGGTGGAAGCACAAGGCGAAGGCAGAGGAGGAGGAAGAGGTCGCCAATGCAGCCGGGGCACCGCCAGCACCTCAGAAAGCAGGGTTAGCATGGCTGAAATGTGGAAAAGCTTTGTCAGCACGCCACAAAAACCAGAACCACCAGCTGAGATGGAACGTCTTAGCAGGAGGCAGCATTTCACCAACATGGTGGAGCAGTATGTGTGCACACGCCTACAAGTACTGAATGATGGGTCTGCCCCCTTCAACTTCTGGGTCTCCAAATTGGGCACATGGCCTGAGATTGCCCTTTACGCCTTGGAGGTGCTGGCCTGCCCTGCAGCCAGTGTATTATCTGAACGTGTATTTAGCACGGCAGGGGGCGTTATCACAGACAAGCGCAGCCGCCTGCCCAGAGCCAATGTGGACAAGCTCACATTCATTAAAATTAACCAGGCATGGATCCCCAGGACTGATCCGTACCTTGTGCAGGATAGACATGTATACTGGTGTTCTGACAAAAACTGTCCGGCCATCGGATAGTGTCCGCCCCGTACTGCGCAGGCTCAGCGCCTGCCGCAGTACGGAGGACAAGGAGATTCGGGTATTTTATGCAAGCTCAGTGCACCAGCACTGCATATGTTACTGTGAGATACACCCTTTAGATACTGTTGGTCTATTCTGCTATTCTAAAAACACCCATTTAGGGCAAAAAATATATTTTTCAGTGTTTGCTGCATATCTGTACGTGTGAGATACACACTTTAGATACTGTTCTTCTATTGTGATATTCCCCCAAAAAAAATTTAGGGCAAAATTTTTTTTTTGGAATAGCATTTTATGCATATCTGTAAGTGTGAAATACACCCTTTAGATACTGTTGCTCTATTCTTCTATTCTAAAACACCCATTTAGGGCAAGATCCTAAATTTAAGAAATATGAGAACGGGTGGAAGATGATGTGGAGGACGGTGAGGTCCTCGACCCCACATGGAATCAACGTCATGCAGGTGACCAGTGTAGTTCGGAGGAAGAGGCGGTGGTCGCACAGAGCCAACAGCACAGCAGAAGAGGGAGCAGGGTGCAAAAGCGGAGCGTCCGTCCCCTAGACAGTATGCCTGCTACTGCCCAACGCAGCAAGGGACCGAGCACACCAAAGCCAGGTCCAAGGAGTTCCCTAGCGTGGCAGTTCTTCAGACATGTGCTGATGACAAGACACAAGTGGTTTGCACGCTGTGCTATCAGAGCCTGAAGTGAGGCATAAACGTTCACAACCTGAGCACAACATGCATGATCAGGCATCTAAGTGCAAAGTACAAGCTGCAGTGGAGTAGACACTTCAAAAACCAAGAAAGGTCTCTGGCTCCTCCTGCTTCCTCTTCTGCTGCAGTCTCGGCCTCTTCATCCACCTCTGTAGTGACAGTGGAACCTGCCAACCCGCAAACAGAGGATTTGCCAGCAACACTACCACCTGGGTCACCAACCATCTCCACAATGCCCCATGGAAGAGTTCAGCTCTCTATTTCCCAAACACTGGAGCGGAAGAGGAAGTACCCCCCTAGCCACCCGCGATCCCTGGCCCTGAATGCCAGCATTTCAAAATTCCTGGCCTTTGAAATGCTGTCATTCCGTCTGGTGGAGATGCAGAGTTTTAAAAGCCTGATGGCATTGGCTGTCCCACAGTACGTCGTTCCCAGCCGCCACTACTTTTCCAGGTGAGCCATCCCTTCCCTGTACAAACAAGTGGGGGACAAAATCAGGTGTGCACTGTGCAATGCCATCTGTGACAAGGTCCACCTAACTACGGATGCGTGGACCAGTAAGCACGGTTAGGGACAATATATCTCAATAACAGCACACTGGGTAAATGCAGTGGCGGCTGGGCCTGAGGCGGATAGCAGTTTGGCGCATGTCCTTCCACCACCGAGGATTGCAGGGCGCTTCAGTTTGCCTCCTGTTGCTAACTCCTCCTACTCCGCTTCCTCATCCTCTACTGCCTCCTCATCTGGTCAGCGTAACACCTTCACCACCAACTTCAGCACAGCCAGGGGTAAACCACAGCAGGCAGTTTTAAAACTTTCCTGTTTGGGGGAAAAACCCCACACTGCGCAGGAGTTGTGGAGGGACATGGAACAACAGACCGATGAGTGGTTGGTGGCAGTGAGCCTCAAGCCCGGCCTGGTGGTGTGCGATAATGGGCGAAATCTCATAGCAGCTCTAGGCCTGGCGCATGTGTTGAATTTGGTGGTCCAGAGGTTCCTTGGTGGTCCAGAGGTCGCCAATGCAGCTGGGGCACCGCCAGCAGCTCAGAAAGCAGGGTTAGCATGGCTGAAATGTGGAAAAGCTTTGTCAGCACGCCACAACAACCACAACCACCAGCTGAGATGGAACGTCTTAGCAGGAGGCAGCATTTCACCAACATGGTGGAGCAGTATGTGTGCACACGCCTACACGTACTGAATGATGGGTCTGCCCCCTTCAACTTCTGGGTCTCCAAATTGGGCACATGGCCTGAGATTGCCCTTTACGCCTTGGAGGTGCTGGCCTGCCCTGCAGCCAGTGTATTATCTGAACGTGTATTTAGCACGGCAGGGGGCGTTATCACAGACAAGCGCAGCCGCCTGCCCAGAGCCAATGTGGACAAGCTCACATTCATTAAAATTAACCAGGCATGGATCCCCAGGACTGATCCGTACCTTGTGCAGGATAGACATGTATACTGGTGTTCTGACAAAAACTGTCCGGCCATCGGATAGTGTCCGCCCCGTACTGCGCAGGCTCAGCGCCTGCCGCAGTACGGAGGACAAGGAGATTCCGAAAATCTCAGAAGATGAACGACGCCTGCCGTGAGTGCAGGTTCAAGACCCACCATCCAAGTGGACATGCGGTAGCACATAGTAACAGGGCCCCTTGTGGGCTCGATTCGCTCGCCGCGCTTCGGGCACGGCCTCGCTTCGCTTGCCTATTTTTTATTCTAACTCTCCATGTCCACTTGGATGGTGGGGCTTGAACCTGGACTGCACAGGTGCCGTTCGTCTTCGAAGATTTTCGGAATCCCCTTGTCCTCCGTACTGTGCAAGGGAGTCTGACGGGGGACAGAATTCGACACATCACCACCTTACCCAGCCATTGTTGTATTTTTGATCTTTCTCACTCTTTTGGTGTGTACCTTAATTAAAAAAAAAAATTAAAAACAAAAACTAGTTGGCTACCTTGTCCTCCTCCACCGCCGCTTCCACCTACACCACCACATCCACCGCCCCTTCAACTTCCTACTCCATATGGACCTCGTCCTCCTAGGTCAAGATTATTATTTTTATTTTTTTTTATTTCAAACCATTTTATTTTCCCACAATCTTATCGATTAAATTGAATATTTTTTTTCCAGAAAGAGCGTATTCTGGGGCATTCCCACCATATGTGTGGCATTGTGCTGTTGAGTTTCTGAGGTTCTTAACGACTTCCTGTACCTCTTCTTCTGAGAAGGGGGCCTCCAGCATATTATTAATTTTTTAATGTATTTTATGTTATTTTAAGTTATTTCCCTATCCACATTTGTTTGCAGAACACTTGTCATGCTCTTAAGAACATTTTGCTGCCATTTGCAGCCCTCTAGCCATTTCCATTACTTTTTTAGAGCCATTTTAGTCCTCAAAAGTTTGGGTCCCCATTGACTTCAATGGGGTTCGGGTTCGCAGTCAAGTTCGGGTCAAGTTCAGTCCTGAACTCAAACTTTTTTGCGAAGTCGATCCTGAACATCCAGGTGTCCGCTCAACTCTAACGGATACTATTGTGTACGGATTTGAGTTATTATCTCCTTTTATTATGATGTAGCTGCTGGTTTCAGACGGGATCTTTCCTTATGTTGAAAGGATAAAGTGTTCCGTATTGCTAGCAGCACTCCACCTTTTTTGTGGTCTGGTGTGGTAGCCAAAAATACATGTGGGTATTCCCTGTGTGTGCATTTTGGATGTTTGTCTGAAAGTGAGTTTCTCGCACACACAGGAGGACCGCCTTATGTTTCAGGTGGTTAAGGCCCCTAGCATTGATGGACAAGCATTTTTAGGTCATTATAGTGTCTTAGGATATGTTGAGCGATGGTGTATTCACTGTGACTGGTTCTTCTCTTCCAAGGAGGTGGTTCCAGGTTAGCCAATACCGTGCATTAGGCAGGTTGTATGCTGCTGTCTCTTCTTTGTTGCTTTCTGCGAACATGGTGCTTAGGAAACAATAACAACAAAGTAAAATTGAAGATATAACTGAATAGAGAGCATTAAGAATGGGATCTATAAGCTGATCCATGTGCAGGCGTAGCTGCTAACAAAACTTGGAGGGTAAAACAGTGATATTGACTGATAACCCTCGTGTCTGGAGAGAGATGGGTAGTAAGTCGTTCGGTTAGTCACGAGTTTCACTGGCGTACTTTTTAGTAGACCGTTTATGTGAGACTACTTGCCAGTCATCTTGTATGGGTCTGGGCATCGACAGTGTTATTTCTAGTGTGTCTTGGGGTGGTAATATGCCCCATTGTCGCAAGGCTGCGATGCGCTCATCCAGTGTTGAGATAAGGATAGTGGACCCATTGTGAGTGACTGATAATTTTGCAGGGTACTTCCACTTATGGGATATATTGTGGTTCCTCAGGGCTTTGGTTATGGTCGCCAAGTTGAGGCGTTGCTGGAGGGTGTGTCTGGACAGATCAGGGAGCAGTATTATGTCCTCATATTGAGGTTGTTTGTTGTCATTTCTGCGTGAAGCCATCAGGATTTGTTCTTTGACGTGATAGTAGTGCATTCGCAAAAGAACATCTCTAGGAGCGTTTCTGGAAGAAATTACTGTTTTGGGATTCTGTCCACTGTCAGGTCTTGTGCTGTCAGGATAGGGACTATTGTGGAGAAAAGCTTTTGGGTAAATTGAAGTAGTTGGGTAGCTGGGATGGTTTCAGGGATACCTCTAATCTTTATGTTTTGTCTTCTGGACCTGTCTTCTATCTAGGTCTACCACCTTGTTTCTCAGCCATGTTATTTCCTCGCTGTGGGACGTGTGCGCATCCACTAGTGTATTGTATGAAATTAAGTAGTCCCCCATCTGTCGTTCCATATGGTCTACTCTGTCTCCCAGGGCCTGGACTTCCCTTTGGCAAGTTTGTATTCCTGCTGTGAGGTCTGAGTGTAGGGATGCTTTCAGTGATAGCAGCATCTCTTTCAGCATCGTGTCAAACACTGGTCTGTCAAAGGTGGGTTAGGCCGCTATGGGGTCAGGCATGTGATGCTGCGTTTCACTGTTTGTGTCCGTGGGTCGGCTTACCTCCATATTTGGTTCTGGTTGTGGCCATTTTATTGTAGTCCGTGTGGTCAGAAGAAGTTCGGTAATTTCTGCGTGTATTTCTTGTTTTTTCGGCATAGCTAGGAGCTGCTACTGGGTCTGCTGATGCAGCGGAGGCTTGTGTGGTCGCTGATGGTGCCAGTTTATTCGGATGTAGCTGGATTCTCTCTCTGGCGGCCGAGCGGAGCTTGCAGATTAAGCGTCCATTCCGGAGCTCGGTCGCCATGCCCCCAAGGAACATATTTTTTTGTACGCAGATAATACTTTAGTATTCCTGGCTGACCTTCAGGACTCCCTTAAAGATATTTTTTCTGAAATGAATGCCTCCGGAGATTACTCTGGCTTCCAGGTGAACTGGGATAAGTCCATTCTTTTTCCTTTAGACCAAGCTGCTGTACCCCTGATTCACCCTGCTTCCAGATTACAGGTTGCCCCCCTCATTTTTATATTTGGGTATTGTGGTTCAACTACCCCTATCTTCGTATATTAATAAAAATTTGTGTCCCGTGATATGTATCATAAACATTATTTCTCACACCCGATACGTTTCAGAGATCTGTGGTTTCCTCCTTCTTCAGGGGTGAGAATACAATAAAGATCCTTGTCTAAAGAAATAATGATGGAACAGTATGTCAAGATACATGTTGTCATACATACAAATGCATAACAAACAGTATAAAAAACAGGAAAGGACTTACAGCAATTCGAATACTGTGTGCAAAAACACTACGATTGGTTTAAAAACAAAGCCTGGGAGAAGGAGCTTCTTCACCATATCATTCCCTAGAAGGCATACATAGACAGGTGATAAATGCCCATCGGCAGGTGGAAGAGCCAGAAAAAAGGCCAAGAGACCCAAAAAGCCTCCCTCACATGGTGGGATGGTTGGTACATGTGCTGTAGTGGATAGGTGAGGCGCCAAAGAGGGCACACTGGGGTCGGACAAAAGCAGAAAAACCCTATTAAAGTAAAAAATATATATACATATGTGAATAATTTAATCATTTTAAACGATTTTTTATGTTATTTAGAGATTTATTAGCTATCTTATAATATGTCCACATACCTGTCAAGGTGGATTGGTTACCTACACCGCAGATCTTGGGATCTTTTTCAGTATATATACTGTTTAAAGCAGTAGCTCTAAAAAAATATATAGTAGAAAGTGTTTTTAGAACACACAGAATTTTTATGTGTCACATATTTTATACCGTTAGCAATTAATAACTATGAAACAAGATGTAAAATTCATATCTATGTGTGTGGTCCTTGATGGAAAAAGTGTATCAAACAGGTATGTAGATAATATTAATATGGGATAGATAGAGAGCAACAACTGTGAAATGGGATTGTATAGTTGACAATCCCATAGAACTGCAGGATACACCTTCTAAAACATGCATATATAATGTTTTTTTATGTATATATATTTGTTAGTATTGTTTCATTATCTCTCATTTGAAATTTACTTAGCTATTGTGTTGTTTGCTTTGTACTAACTTATATTCCCATATTGAGTATTTATATTTTGTTAAATGGTATAAATAGGCTCATATTTGACAAGAGATTTAATTTTTTTTTTTTTAAATATCATGGATCTCAAGTTGTGATCCAAATTTAAGTATCAAAAGAGCATTAAAAGATCTTGCTTGGTCCAAGGAGATAGACAGGTATGATGTATGTAGGACAGAAGAGCATACAGCTGAATTTAAATCTCGGTTAATAGAAAGATAAGTACTGTATGTTTGTTACTATACCTCAGCTCAGGAAATGTGACTGCTCGTCTCCTCATCAGCCCAGCAAGTGGAGATGGTGAGTGAAAACACATTATAAAGTCTTTCCTGCCTCTCAATCAGCTGTTGAAAATACAGCTAAAAATCGAAGGGCAGGGAAGGTAAGGGCTCTCTAGACCGGCCCCCCCGAGCGCTGCGTGCGCAGCCGGGTCCCTGCACACCAATAGGAGGTAGCACACCGTGACCCGACCACGCCCAGGAAATTCATTTTAAGAAAATTGTTTCATAAACAGGGAATATGGTCTATACCCCCCAGGAAAGTCAGGTGCTGGACCATTTGGTCTTGCTCCTAGAGGAGAGCGACCCGGCCGATTTGATCGACCGGATCGACCTCCGGCGGATCCTAGACTCAGTGGATAAGCAAGATGAAGCTCTTAATAAAAACAAATCAACACTTAAAGAGAAATCTGATTTCTGTCCAGCACCGAGTGCAACCCCTAATGCTGCGACTTTTTTAAAGTTGGTCAATAGGGATCTTGAGAAATTGAAAATACATACTCCGGATACAACCAATTTAAATAAGAGTGAAGGGATAGCTTTAAAACAACTCTCAAACAACAAGAAAACAGTGATAAAGCCCTCAGACAAGGGAGGTAATGTGGTCCTTTTAGATAACGAGAATTATATCAACATGTGTAATGAGATTCTAAGAAACCAGTATTGGTATAGACGTATGCCTATTGGCATCGTCAACAACTTTCACTGAGAATTTTACTCGTTAATCGACTCTGCCCTTAGAAACAACATTATTACCAAACAATTATGGAACTTTATCCACAACAACTTTCCTTTCCTTTTATGCACTTCCCAAGGTGCACAAAAACAAAGATAACCCACCGGGGAGACCAATCATCTCCGGAGTAGGATCCATCAGTGAAAACGCCAGTCATCTAATTGACGACTTTTTAAAACCATATGTTACGGCACTGCCGTCATATGTGAAGGACACCACGCACTTTTTGCAGATCATAGATAATCTCCCTATACCAGAGCATGCGATTTTGGTGACAGTGGATGTTGAAGCGCTATATAGTTCCATCCCTCACAACAAAGGTATAGCAGCTATTAAACATGTTCTGCAAAGAGATTCAACAGTTGACCCAATATATGGTGAATTTATCATCACTTTACTTGAGTTTATCCTAGAACACAATATTTTCACCTTCAACGGCTCCCACTACCTCCAGGTACAGGGGGTGGCGATGAGGACATGTTGTGCCCCATCTTACGCCAACCTGTACCTGGGGGAGTGGGAGCAAATGTTCCTGGATGTTGAAGACTTGTCGATGTACACAGACCACATAATAGGGTGGTACCGGTACATCGACAATATCTTCATCGTCTGGGACGGCCCACTTCACATGTTAGAACAGTGCCTTTCTAGGATGAACAAAAATAACTTTAATCTCAATTTTACCATGTCTCATGACACTAACAATATTGCGTTTCTTGATGTGGAAGTTTCTTGAGGATTAGGCACAATTGCGCCGATGACGCCATATTTAAACAAGAAGCTGACAATCTACGCGACCGCTTAGTAGAAAGGGGATACTCACATGCTTCCCTCAAAAGGTCATACCAACAAGCGTGCCTACGAAGCAGAAACCAACTCCTATATTAAAAAAATAATAATAATGACACTAATCCCCTTAGGATTATATCGAAGTTCAGCAATCAAGAACAGCAAATAAGAAAGATTGTAGACAAGTATTCGCATCTCTTGACCCACAATTCCACCTTGGGTCAATTTGTTACAGAGAAACCCTTGTTTACATTCAAAAGAGCCACATCTTTAAGAGATCAAATTACTAGCAGTGAGTTCAATGAAAATTAAAAAAAACATTGTAAATATAGGGGCACATATATGTGCGGATCCTGTAACTACTGCAAGTTTATGTGGGTGGAGAAAAATCCTAAACTACCAAATGGTCAAATTTTCAAGGCGAAACACTTTGCAAACTGTAAAACTATGGGGGCATATACCTGCTACAGTGTGATTGTTCTTGTTTTTATATAGGGCAAACAAAGTTGGAGTTCTGGAGGTGAGCATATAAACACATTGGTAGTATGCCAGCCTGTGATGCAGACCTCCCATTTGGGCTACATACCACCATTGTACATGTGGGAAAATTTCAGAGGATTAAATTCCTCATTTTAGACCGCATTCACCCAAACCCGTTTTATCGGATACATATGGGGCCCTATATACTCATTTTACTCATTACATCTATATAACTATATATATTTTAAGTTACAACTGATTGAATTTACCCTTTGAATATACTCACTGTAGATTCTTTATATATACTATATGTGTTACATATATATACGATCAAGTTCTCTTCCCCTTCCGACCGATGTATACTTGCTTTAGCTTTGATAAGGTTGGACATATATGTGTATATATATATATATATATATATATATATATATATATGGAGTTTTAGGTATGCCCTGATGTATTATGAATCTGCATTATTTCTCTTTTTCTTCTGTTACATCAATCTGGAATTGCATAGTTTGATTTTGAATATGAACTTACATACATGTTCTATCAAAGAATTGTATCATGTATTATAAGATATGCGACTCAATATTTGTACATCTTCCCCTGCTATACTATGTATATAACATGATCTCCCTTTTTCTTTGTATTCCCATGACAAATTAAGCAATCTTTCATAAGCATCTGGACGAAGGAGCTTCCGTCATTTATATACACCTTTAGAACTATTTTTTTTATACATGTGACTTGCGGTGGTGGGGTGACGCCTAGCGGGCTGCCCGGCCCGCCCATCTGCCCACCCACCTATTAGATGGACGAGGCGGCAACTTAGGAGTACCCTGCGTCTGTCTCTGACGCAGGGACTCCATCTTGCTTCACCCAGCGGACATGCGATGTCCGCCTGTGAAGCTTGACGTGCCGGCTGGTGCCGTGGGCGTGGTCGGGTCACGGTGCGCTACCTCCTATTGGTGTGCGGGGACCCGGCTGCCGGCACACGCGCGACCCAGTCGGGAGCTCTGTGAACGCGGCCGTACTCAATATGGGAATATAAGTTAGTACAAAGCAAACAACACAATAGCTAAGTAAATTTCAAATGAGAGATAATGAAACAACACTAACAAATATATATATATACATAAAAAAACATTATATATGCAGGTTTTAGAAGGTGTATCCTGCAGTTCTATGGGATTGTCAACTATACAATCCCATTTCGCAGTTGTTGCTCTCTATCTATCCCATATTAATATTATCTGCATACCTGTTTGATACGCTTTTTCCATCAAGGACCACACACATAGATATGTATTTTACATCTTGTTTCATAGTTATTAATTGCTAACGGTATAAAATATGTGACACATAAAAATTCTGTGTGTTCTAAAAACACTTTCTACTATATATTTTTTTAGAGCTACTGCTTTAAACAGTATATATACTGAAAAATATCCCAAGATCTGCGGTGTAGGTAACCAATCCACCTTGACAGGTATTTGGACATATTATAAGATAGCTAATAAATCTCTAAATAAATTTAAAAAGTTTAAAATGATTAAATTATTCATATATGTATATATATTTTTTACTTTAATAGGGTTCTTCTGCTTTTGTCCGACCCCAGTGTGCCCTCTTTGGCGCCTCACCTATCCACTACGACACATGTACCAACCATCCCACCATTTGAGGGAGGCTTTTTGGGTCTCTTGGCCTTTTTTCTGTCTCTTCCACCTGCCGATGGGCATTTATCACCTGTCTATGTATGCCTTCTAGGGAATGATAGGGTGAAGAAGCTCCTTCTCCCAGGCTTTGTTTTTAAACCAATCGGAGTGTTTTTGCACACAGTATTCGAATTGCTGTAAGTCCTTTCCTGTTTTTTATACTGTTTATTATGCATTTGTATTTATGACAACATGTATCTTGACATACCGTTCCATCATTATTTCTTTAGACAAGGATCTTTATTGTATTCTCTACCCTGAAGAAGGAGGAAACCACAAATCCCTGAAACGCGTCGGGTGTGAGAAATAATTATTATGATACATATCTGTATTTTGTATTTACTTTGAATACTGTTTAAATACTCCACTTTTTTATACATTTATGTGTATGTCTATACTATATATTTTTGTAATAAATAATTTTCAATATATACTACTCAACCTTTAATCTGGGAATCTGGGGTTAAAAATATTATATGCCTTAAAAGTCCACTCCATAGGGGATCCCCCCTTTCTTCTTCTTTTGGGCATTTTTTGGTGGTTTGACTATACCTTCCCATGCCAAGAAACTGCTTCGTATCCTCTATTTCTATGCAAAGAAATCCCTTTTATTGTCATGGAAACCGCTGGCTAAAACTAGTCAATGACTCCCTACCTCTGTATAAGTTTACCTTTGAAAGCCAGAAGAGAGTTAAAACGTTTCACAAAATATGGGATAGATGGCTGACCAGTCCTTTAACCTTAACCTCTAAACCACCTAGTTAACTGCATTTTATATACATTAGTGTTTGCATAGTATCCCGTTTTTCTACTTGTTATGTCTAATTGAGTTGGGCTTTTTGTGAACAGTTTTTCTGCATCACATGTTTAATGACCACAGGAGACATGTGTGACCATTGTTTAATCACTGTTTATTTTTCATGTTCTTTTCTTTCTAATTTTTTTCTGAATGTTTTTCTCATAAAATTCAATAAATATGTCTTTAAAATAGAGTTGGTCAGATCTTAGGGACGGTTGAATGGTTCGGCCCGAGCATAAGTTCGGGCCGAACTTTCGCTGTTCCGACGTTTGATGAACAGCCAAACAAATGCACTGAAGCGCTGAACAGTGCATTGCAAGCCCTGATTGGCTGAAGCAGTGAAAGCACAGAGCACTGTCAGAGTTATGATTGGACACTGTCAACATGACTTTATCCAATCATGGCTCATTCCCGCCCCACAGTATAAAAGTATTCTTTCAATGGCAACCATTTTCAGTTTGATTTTGGCGTTGAGAGAGATATAACAGGGCTCTGTTCAGTGCTATTAGTTAGTTAGTGTGCTATACTGTGCTATTTTGACTCAATTGTCAGTGTAGGATATTAGTTTAGTGTCAGTCTAGGGATAGTGTGAGTGTAGTGAGGAGGACCATCATTCAGCTTTGCATAGTGTGCAGCTAGAGTAGGGAGAGCTCAGATAGTTTCAGTGTAGTGTAGTGAGACTATGTCAGTAATCTTTACATTAGTGTATAGCTAGAGTAGGGACAGTTCAGATAGCATCAGCGTAGTGGCGGTTGAACATCGTCTATTTGATTGCGTTACTGCTAGACATGTGCACAACCAAAAAATTTGTTTATTTTCGTTTCGTTTTTTTCGTTTCTGAAAAAAATTCGTTTTTTTTCGTTTCGTTTTTTTCGTTTCCGTCGATTCGTAACGATTCGTACATTCGTAAGTCGTCGTTGTTCGTATTCGTAGCGATTCGTACATTCGTAAGTCGTCGTTGTTCGTATTCGTAACGATTCGTACATTCGTAAGAGTTATTTTTTCGTTGATTCGTTTTTTCGTTAGTTTAGTTTTCGGACGCATTCGTATTTATTCTTACATTCGTAACATTCGTAGATTCGTAATCGGAGCATAATTCATAATTTGATGTAATGTGTATGCTATTATTACATTTTAATAATTTACTAATCGAAAAAAAAAGTTACGAATCGAAAAAAAAGTTACGAATGTACGAATTTTTTGGTTCAATAGAGACACGGAAAATTACAAATCGAAAAAAAAAAAAAAAAAAAAAAGTTACGAATCGAAAAAAAAAGTTACGAATCGAAAAAAAAGTTACGAATGTACGAATTTTTTGGTTCAATAGAGACACGGAAAATTACAAATCAAAAAAATAAAAAAAAAGTTACGAATTGAAAAAAAAGTTACGAATCGAAAAAAAAGTTACGAATTGAAAAAAAAGTTACGAATTTACAAATTTTTTTGTTCAATCCATTCGAAGCACGTTTAGCAGCACCATTGTAAGGGACACGGAAAATGACCAATTCAACAACAAAAAAAGTTACGAATGTACGAATTTTTTCGTTCGTTTTCGTTTTTCGGATTTTCTTCATTAGTACATTCATTGTTTCTAATTTGTTTTTTCGGATTTTCGTTGTTTTTCGGATTCGAATGATTCGTTATTCGGATTCGTACGATTCGAACGATTCGTTACGATTCGTTATTCGTATTCGTACAATTTGAATGATTCGTTCATTCGTACGAAAACGAACGAATGAAAATAACGAAAAAAAACGAAAAACGAAAAAAAAACGAAATGAATTGAACATGTCTAGTTACTGCCAGTTTAATGCAATTTACTTCTGAGTGCATTACTGCCAGTTTAAAGCCATATTCGTTTTTCAGTTAGGAGTCAGTTAGTAGGCTGAAGTCATTTGTTTTGACATTTTCAATGATGGTGAAAACTCCTGCGAGGACTACTGATTTTTTGTGAACATTTTATTTCCTTTTAATAAAAGTAGGCTGACTAGCCCTAAAAACTGCATTTCTAGAATGGACTGACCTCACTTGGAAGGTTTACCACTGAGGTAAACAACTCCAAACATTATATAATACAGACATTTATATATTATAATGCAAATGTTTTAGGCAGCTGTGGATAAATGCTGCAAAGCAAGAATGCTTTCAAAAATATATATTTTAATTGTAAATTTTTAACAATTTACAAAATGCTCAATGAATGAACGGAAGAAAATTTTAAATCAAATCAATATATGGTGTGACTACCCTTTCGCTTCAAACCATGATCAATTGTTACATTTGCACACTTTGTACACTTGCACAAAGCCAGACAATTTGTAGGATTGAAAAACAAATTATACCAAGAAAATGGTAATGATCATCAATTTCATATGTAGGTTGAAATGCAGTTGTTAACTGAAATAAAAACAGCTGTGCAGGAGGGTTAAACCTGGGTGACAAACTCAATTGAGGGGGGGACTGGAATAAGGCTTGTACAATGGTGACTAAATGCTCCTTTAATACCACTAAATTAGAGGCCGCCTATAAAGCTCTCCTGCAGTGGTACTGGGTCTCGACTCGGATTGCTCAAACTTATCCTAGCTGTAGCGACAGATGTTTCAGGAATTGTGGTCAGCTTTAGGATAAAGATGCCAAGCTGGCTCTCTTACATTGCCTCATACCAGGCCTTTTTGCATCTCAGCAGAAATTGGCCATATACATTTTTATTTCTGCTAAGCGGACCATTGCTGATGCCTGTATGTCTTTGTCTATTGCCTTCCAGGGAGTGAAAAAACAGATGGCTGCCCTGATGGTTAATGAGCAGATGTCCAATACCCTGAAGGACTCACATTCCAAGTTCCTTAAGGTTTGGGAGCCTTGTATAAGCTATTCCTTCCCATCTCTGCCTCTGACTTGCTATGGTTGTTTATATTTGGTGCCTGCGCCAATCCTGAGTCTGTGGTACCCTCTTACCTCTTGGTCCTTCTTCTCTCCCTTCTTTTCTTCAGTCTTCCTTTCCCTTTCCCACTCCTAGTTTTCCCTTTCTCTTCCTAGATGACATGTATTTTTGGGGACTGTTGCCCCTTAGAGGACAGCCTGGTGATAATCAAGATATTTGCTCCAATTTCCTTTCCTGGTCCTCCTTAGTTGTGGTTAGAACCTTGTTGCTCTGACAATTTATCATGCTTACACATGCATTATTTCATAAGTGAATGTTTAGTTCAGCCTCTGCGTTGGCAAACTGAGAGCTTGTTATATTTTCTCAGAAAACTACAATAAACATATTGAAACAGAAATAAAAACTGTGTGAGGAACAGCCAAACTCTGCCACTAAGGTGAGATTGTGGAAGACAGTTTCATGTCACAGATCATATACCATGGCAAGACTGAGCCCAGCAACAAGACACAAAGTAGTTATACTGCATCAGCAAAGTCTTTCCCAGGCAAAGATTTCAAAGCATATTACTAGGGTTTCAAGATGTGCTGTTCAAGCTCTTTTGAAGAAGCACAAAGAAACGGGCAACGATAAAGACCATAGACGCAGTGGTTGGCCAAGGACACTTAATGCAGCAGATGAAGGACACATCATGCTTACTTCCCTTCTACATCAGAAGATGTCTCACAGTGCCTTCAGCACAGAACTGGCAGAAACCAGTGGGACTCAGGTACACCCATCTACTCGCTAGAGAAGTCTGGCCAGAAGTGGTCATGGAAGAATTATGGCCAAAAATCCATACCTCTGACATGGAAGCAAAGCTAAGTGACTCAACTATGCAAGAACGCATGGGAGCTGGGGTGCAGAAAAGTGGTTGCAGGTGCTCTGTACTGATGAGTCAAAATATGAAATATTTGGCTGTAGCAAGAGGCAGTTTGTTTGTCAAAGGGCTGGAGAGGGTTACATTAATGAGTGACTGCAGGCAACAGTGAAGCATGGTGGAGGTTCCTTGCAAGTTTGGGGCTGCATTTCTGCAAGTGGAGTTGGAGATTTGGTCAGCATCAATGGTGTCCTCAATGCTGAAAAGTACAGGCAGATGCTTATCCATCATGCCACACCATCAGGGAGGCGTGTCATGTGCCCCAAATTTATTCTGCAGTAGGACAACGACTGCAAACATACAACCAATTAGGGATGAGCCGAACACCCCCCTGTTCGGTTCGCACCAGAACCTGCAAACAGACCTAAATCTCGTGTGAACTTTAGAATCCTATTAAAGTCTATGGGACTCGAACGTTCAAAATCAAAAGTGCTCATTTTAAAGGCTTATATGCAAGTTATTGTCATAAAAAGTGTTTGGGGACTGTCCTGCCCCAGTGGACATGTATCAATGCAAATTTTTTTTTTTTTTAAAACGGCCGTTTTTTCAGGAGCAGTGATTTTAATAATGCTTAATGTGAAACAATAAAAGTGTACTATTCCTTTAAATGTCCCTGCAAAAAGTGTTATTTTTGCAGGAAAAAAAGCTATTTAAAATCACTTGCGGCTAATGAATTGCCGGCTCCCGTAATACAGAGAACAGTCATTCATTGAAAGTCATTGATAAAAAAAAAAAAAAGCGTGGGGGTTCCCCCAAATTCAATTACCAGGCCCTTCAGGTCTGCTATGGATATTAAGGGGAACCCTGCTTCAAATTTAAAAAAAATGCAGTGGGGGTCCCCCTAAATATCCATACCATAGCCTTCAGGTCTGGGATGGATTTTAAGGGGAACCCCATCAAAAAAAATGGCGTGGGGTCCCCCTCAAAATCCATACCAGACCCTTATCCGAGCACGCAACCTGGCAGGCCACCGGAAAAGAGGGGGGATGAGAGTGCCCCCCACCTCCTGAACCGTACCAGGCCACATGCCCTCAACATTGGGAGGGTGCTTTGGGGGTCTGTGACCCCTCAAAGCACCATGTCCCCATGTTGATGGGGACAAGGGCCTCTTCCCCACAACCCTTGCCATTGGTTGTGGGGGTCTGTGGGCGGGGGGCTTATCGGAATCTGGAAGCCCCCTTTAACAAGGGGACCCCCAGATCCCGCCCCCCCTGTGTGAAATGGTAAGGGGGTACAAAAGTACCCCTACCATTTCACCAAAAAAGTGACAAAAATGTTAAAAATGTCAGGAGACGGTCTTTGACAATACCTTTATTAAAATCTTCTTTCATCTTCTTTCTTCTGGTCTTCCTTCTTCCTTTCTTCATCCTTCAGTTTCTTCATCTTCTTCTTCCCCGCCCCCCTCTGACGCACGGGGACGTCATGGGGACTTCCCTATGGCTTTCCCCATGACGCCAGAGGGGGGCGGGGGCCGTCCAGGTGGCCCCGCCCTCCGTTATAAAAGAGCTGTCAGACGCAGCAAAGCCTCACACATCGGGAGCCTCCCATTGCGAGCAGCGGCCCGACACAGAAGAAGAGACGCTGACGCCGTGGAAAAAGATGCCGGACGAGAAGAGCAAGAAGAAGAGGATCAGAGGAAGCAGAAGATAGAAGAAGAAGATGGAAGAAGATGGAAGAAGAAGATGAAGAAACCGAAGGATGAAGAAAGGAAGAAGGAAGACCAGAAGAAAGAAGATGAAAGAAGGAATTGTCAAAGACCGTCTCCTGTAACTTTTAACAATTTTGTCACTTTTTTGGTGAAATGGTAGGGGTACTTTTGTACCCCCTTACCATTTCACACAGGGGGGCGGGATCTGGGGGTCCCCTTGTTAAAGGGGGCTTCCAGATTCCGATAAGCCCCCCGCCTGCAGACCCCCACAACCAATGGCCAGGGTTGTGGGGACGAGGCCCTTGTCCCCATCAACATGGGGACATGGTGCTTTGAGGGGGTCACAGACCCCCAAAGCACCCTCCCAATGTTGAGGGCATGTGGCCTGGTATGGTTCAGGAGGGGGGGCGCTCTCGTCTCCCCCCCCCTTTTCCTGAGGCCTGTCAGGTTGCGTGCTCGGATAAGGGTCTGATATGGATTTTGAGAGGGACCCCACGCCATTTTTTTTGACGGGTTCCCCTTAAAATCCACCCAGACCTGAAGGGTCTGGTATGGATATTTAGGGGGACCCCCACGTCATTTTTTTTTATTTGAAGCGGGGTTTCCCCTTAATATCCATAGCAGACCTGAAGGGCCTGGTAATTGAATTCGGGGGAACCCCCACGTTTTTTTTTATCAATGATTTTTTTTTATCAATGACTTTCAATGAATGACTGTTCTCTGTATCACGGGAGCCGGCAATTCATTAGCCGCGAGTGATTTTAAATAGCTTTTTTTCTGCAAAAATTACACTTTGTGCAGGGACAGTTCTAAACACGGGAAACACGCGTCCCTTCACAGGCATACTATACACACACCCCCAGGTACAAAATTTAAAGGAATATTACACTTTTATTGTTTCACATTAAGCATTATTAAAATCACTGCTCCTCAAAAAACTGCAGTTTTTAAAAAAAAATTTGCATCGATACATGTCCAGTGGGGCAGGACCCAGGTCCCAAACACGCTTTTCGAATTTGCCGCGAACACCCCAAATTGTTCGCTGTTCGCTGAACAGGCGAACAGGCAATGTTCGAGTCGAACATGAGTTCGACTCGAACTTGAAGCTCATCCCTACAACCAATGACATTAAGAACAATCTTCAGCGTAAAGAAGAACAAGGAGTCCTGGAAGTAATGATTTGACCCCTGCAGAGTCCTAATCTCAATGTCATCAAGTCTGTCTGGGATTACAAGTAAGACAGAAGGATTTGAGGCAGGAAACTCGCAACCAATTTGCATAAGTGTGAACCCAGCCTAAAGGTGTTCTTTAATTTGCCCACATAAATTATTTTCACATTGTTTTTGAGGAGAGATGGCTATAAACACCCTGCTCAGATTTTTTAAATAAGCAGACAAATGGCCAAAATAATAAAAAAAAAAAACAGGATGCAATTTTAACTTAATATCTTTAATATTTTTGAACTTTTCATTAATCTATTTTATCACAGTCTATACTATAATAGCTGTGGACTGCCTCTGTCAGAGTACCCCTCTCTGTTGAGGTTTCCTGCTCTGGCTTTTTGTAAATAAAGACATGTGATCACTAGGATTGGCTGTCACAGTAATCACAAGATCTGGAACCATGATAATTGGGAAAGGATAGCTGTCACAGAACTAACAGTTTTGAATAATTATTAATGTATCCTCAGGGTGGGGCAAATGAAAGCCCAACTCTATACCTAATTTGATACCTAACTCACAACCTACTCCCTGCTCCTGAACCTATCCAATGTTAATTCACTGTTACCTGATCTCCAAAGCACCTCCTCATACAGTCTTGTGTCCACCCTTTGAGTGACATTACTCCTCGAGGCTTCAGGACCCTCTGATCAGAGCCGATCCGCCCTATACACGGACTACGCAAGCTGCGTAGGGCCCCGCGGCGGATCGGCTCTGCTCGGGGGCCCCTGGGGCCGCTGCCGCCACTGCGAGGGCAGCGGCGCCTGAAAAAAGATGGCCGCGGGGCCGACATGCAACTGCACATGCGCCCGCCTTTCCGAAAAATTGCCGAGCAGCGGCAACAGCGCTGGCGCATGCGCAGTTGACCGACATGCAAGTGCGCATGCGCCAGCGCTGTTGGCGCTGCTCGGCAATTTTCGGAAAGGCGGGCGCATGCACAGTTGCATTTCGGCCCCGCGGCCATCTTTTCTTCAGACGCCGCTGCCCTCACAGCGGCAGCGGCACCAGTGACACGATGGCGCCGAGTGGCGCCATTTTTAAAAAATAAAACGTCCCCTCCGCAGCCTCTTACCTCCTGGGCCCCCTCCCCCTCGCAGCCTCTGACCTCCTGTCCCCCCTCCCCCCTCAAAGCCTCTGACCTCCTGCCCCCCCTCTTCGCAGCCTCTGACCTCCTGCCCCCCCCCGCAGCCTCTGACCTCCTGCCCCCCCTGCAGCCTCTGACCTCCTTTCCCCCCCCCCTGCAGCCTCTGACCTCCTGTCCCCCCCCCTTCGCAGCCTCGGACCTCCTGTCCCCCCCCCTCCTGTCCCCCCCCGCAGCCTCGGACCTCCTCCCCCCTCCCCTCGCAGCCTCAGACCTCCTCCCCCCCCCTGCCTCCCCCCCTCGCAGCCTCAGACCTCCTGTCCCCCCCTTCGCAGCCTCTGACCTCCTGCCCCCCCCTCACAGCCTCTGACCCCCTGCCCCCCCCTGCAGCCTCTGACCTCCTGTCCCCCTCCCTTCGCAGCCTCGGACCTCCTGCCCCCCCTCGCAGCCTCGGACCTCCTTTCCCACCCCCTTCGCAGCCTCAGACCTCCTGCCCCCCCTCGCAGCCTCGGACCTCCTGTCCCCCCCCTTCGCAGCCTCGGACCTCCTGTCCCCCCCCCTTCGCAGCCTCGGACCTCCTGTCCCCCCCCTCGCAGCCTCGGACCTCCTGTCCCCCCCCTGCAGCCTCTAACCTCCTGTCCCCCCCTGCAGCCTCTGACCTCCTGTCCCCCCCCCTTCGCAGCCTCGGACCTCCTGCCCCCCCCTCGCAGCCTCGGACCTCCTTTCCCACCCCCTTCGCAGCCTCGGACCTCCTGCCCCCCCTCGCAGCCTCGGACCTCCTTCCCCCCCCTCGCAGCCTCAGGCCTCCTGTCCCCCCCCCTCGCAGCCTCAGACCTCCTGTCCCCCCCCCCTTGCAGCCTCAGACCTCCTGTCCCCCCCCCTTCGCAGCCTCGGACCTCCTGTCCCCCCCCTGCAGCCTCTGACCTCCTGTCCCCCCCCCTTCGCAGCCTCGGACCTCCTGCCCCCCCCTTTGCAGCCTCGGACCTCCTGCCCCCCCCTCGCAGCCTCTGACCTCCTGCCCCCCCCCTTCATAGCCTCTGACTTCTCCTGTTGCCCTCCCCCACAGCCTCTGACCTCTCCTGTTGTCCCATCCGCAGCCTCTGACCTCCCCTGTCCCATCCGCAGCCTCTGACCTCCCCTGTCCCATCCGCAGCCTCTGACCTCCCCTGAGTCAAGAGAGGGAGCGCAGCCAGGATGGGGGTCATGGGAGAAGTCAGACATGTATGGACTGTGGAGAGGAAACTATGGGATAAAACCAGAGCCACCAAGCTGGAGCCGACTGACTGAGCCCTGCATGATGCACCTGAGAGGAGGTCAGTGACAGCACCGCCAGGCCAGTCTAGGGGGGGTCAATACAATATTGTAAGGGGGCACTGATATAAAGGTTTCCCCCTTATCAGTAAACCCCCTTATCTTAGTGGTTTCTTTCTCTGGTCACCAGAGTCCTCCCCACATTCCCAGAGTTCCCCTTTACATCATACTATGCAGGATTCCACCTTACAGTGCAAGGGGGAATTCTGATGTAAAGGGCAATGCTGCAGACCCTGATGTAAGTAGGGAGGCTCTCTGACGACACTGATGTAAGGGGAGGCTCTCTGGGGACCCTGATGTAAGGGGAGGCTCTCTGGGGACCCTGATGTAAGGGGAGGCTCTCTGGGGACCCTGGTGTAAGGGGGGGGGACCCTGGTGTAAGGGGGGGCTCTCTGGGGACCCTGGTGTAAGGGGGGGCTCTCTGGGGATCCTGATGTAAGGGGTGGCTCTCTGGGGATCCTGATGTAAGGGGGGGGCTCTCTGGGGACCCTGATGTAAGTGGGGGATCCACACTCAGATATGTAAAGATAAATATATAATGTCTGTTCTATATTATTGTACTTATTCTTTGACTGTTTTGTTTAAAGGAGGGAGGATTGTATTGGGAGCACTGAAGTGTCAGGTGTGACTGTGTGGCAATGGCAAATGGTTTACATAGCTCATGGCATCACGGGTCAGGTAGAGGGCCCCACAGAAGAATTTTGCTTAGGGCCCCAGGGAGGTCAGGATCGGCACTGCCTCTGATAGATGCTTATACCGATGGGCAGCTCCAAAATCACCAGGAAGTGACATGAGCACTGCAAATTGGACCCTCCTGCACTACAGAGCCAAAGAAAGAAGTCCTTCTGTGACCAGTCTTAATTGTGGCCTTTAGATTTTTTCTTTTTTCTGGAGATAAGTCTTCATAACAGATTATGTGTTGGAAGCAGTTAAAGTCGAACTAAACTCTCTCAATCAACATTACCTATGTTTAATCCTTTAACTGCTAGAATTAAATAGACAAGAAGTTATATTATACAGTATTGTCTTGTTTTAACCCTTTGTTTTTATATATAACTTCAGATGCTTTCTGATTTCTGGCCTAGGCCAAAATTATGTCATACACCCCAGAAGTCTTCATGGGCATTTTTTCTTTCATCTGAAGGAGGTTTTTTTTTCCCAGCTAAGCACGCCCTCTTGCCTGCACCAATGAGCTAAGGGCAGATGGAAGTAAATGTGACACAAATCATGCCCATACTCAAGATGACCATGGCTAGAAATGCTAGGGGATGTTTATCAAAGTGATTTCTCAACCAAATAAAGCATGGAGACATGGATGGATGGTTGAGTTTGCTTTAAATAATAAAAAATAATTTATTAGTGTTTTCAGTTTGTGGTGTTCAGATACAGTTTAGTTAAATAGCATTTAGAGGCAATACTTACCAGGGGTAAAACTGACAGACAAAAAAAGCATGGATTGTTCCATTTATTTTACATTTTTTCACAGCACAGCCCATTTCAAATGTATAACATGTCACCATCTGTGAAAGAAAAAGGCAATTATCAAATTGGGAGAATGACAGAACCCTCACTTTTTGATTGTGATGAATATTGGAATGTAGATTCATCTGATGTAAAGACAATGTAGAAATCCAGGGGACCCTTAATTATTCACTGCAAAGTAGACACATCTGCATACAAATAATGTGAAAAAGATGGCAATTCCCAAATTTGCTTGTTTTTTTAAACGGATTCACTCAAGTAAGTGTACTCTAGGTGTGTTAAAGCTGAATTCCAAGCAGACAAAAAGATACCAAGCAATGCTGCTCCCTCCATATTCATTATTAGATTGGTAAATGTATTTTTCAATGTTGAAAGTGTACCTGAATTTGATTTGGTATCAGCCTCCTGCAATATGTAGGATATCAGTGCACCCCTTTCCTTCAGATTACAACAATTTTATGACTCATTATAAACAATAAGTTGTACAAATGTCATATATTGGGGTTACTTATAGAATCAGATGAGTGTGAATGGGGTTTTCCTGGTGGTAGGACCTCAACATCTGTTATGGCTGTTATCTAATGCCGCATACACACGGTCAGATTTTCCAATGGAAAATGTTCGATGGGAGCTTGTTGACGGAAATTCCAACCATGTGTAGGCTCCATTGGACATTTTCCGTTGGAATTTCCATCACACGAAATTTGAGATCTGGATCTCAAATTTTCCAACATTAAATCCGTTCTGGTCAATTCCGAGCGTGTGTAGACAATTCCGATGCACAAAATTCCACGCATGCTCTGAATCAATTACGAGACGGAAGCGCTCGTTCTGGTAAAACTAGCGTTCATAATGGAGATAGCACATTCGGCACGCTGCAAATTTTAAAATCTTTTAATGCTGCACATTTTCTTCTTCTTTAGAATGCTAGAAGAATTAAGTTGTTTTGCTGCTGATATTTACACAGAGTTCTGACAAACGGATTTCTTTATTATTTCTCGTGATCTCCGGGAATAATCTTTTTTTTTTTTTTTTCATCAGATCTCCATAATAAGGTTTTTTTTTTTTTTCTAGTGATTTTTTTTTTGTTTTTTTGTTTTTTTTTATCAAGATTTACTTTTTAATTTTTTTTTTCTAGTGATCTCCCTAATATTTTTTGTCGTTTTGTGTGTCAAGTTACCACAACACCATTATTATCTTGTATTTTTTAACCTCAAGGAGGTTGTTTGGTGTTGGTGTCCCTTGTTAATTTGACATTGTATTTTAGAAATGTAACTGCCTACTCACAAACAAACTGTCCCTTTTGAAGTAAAACACATAGGCAAGTATTTTTGAAAAAATATACCTTTATTAGGGGGTCATAAGAAAAGAAAGAGGAAGGTAATTCTGCATAAACTGGTGAAATTTGCGAAGCCTTTATACTAGGGTTGAGTAGAGTAAAGTTTGGCTTCGTACCAGACTTTGGGGTTTTTGGGTCCCGGACCTGAACCCGAACAATTTACTGTATGTTCGGGTTAGAGTTCGGTGTTCGGCAATGTAATGACGCTTTTTAAAAAGTTATTGTCAGTTCGTCACAAAGTATAACTTCTGCAGGAAAAAAAGTCTTTTAAAAGCACTCGCGGCTATAATGAATTGTCGGCTTCCTGTAATACAGAGAACAGTCAATGAAAGTCATTGATTTTTAAAAAGTTTTTGTCATAAAACGTGTTTGGGGACTTGGGTCCTGCCCCAGGGGACATGTATCAATGCAAAAAAAAAAGTTTTAAAAACTGCAGTTTTTTCGGGAGCAGTGATTTTAATAATGCTTAAAGTGAAACACTAAAAGTGTAATATTCATTTAAATTTCGTACCTGGGGGGTGTGTATAGTATGCCTGTAAAGGGGCGCATGTTTCCCATTCTTAGAACTGTCCCTGCACAAAGTGTTATTTCTGCAGGAAAAAAAGCTATTTAAAAGCATTCGCGGCTATAATGAATTGTCGGCTCCCCGTAATACAGAGTACAGTCATTGAAAGTCATTGATAAAAAAAAAAAAAGCGAGCATGCAACCTGGCAGGCCGCAGGAAAAGAGGGGGGACAAGAGAGCGCCCCCCCTCCTGAACCGTACCAGGCCACATGCCCTCAACATTGGGAGGGTGCTTTGGGGTCCCCCCCAAAGCACCTTGTCCCCATGTTGATGAGGACAAGGACCTCATCCCCACAACCCTGGCTGGTGGTTGTGGGGGTCTGCGGGCGGGGGGGGCTTATCGGAATCTGGAAGTCCCCTTTAACAAGGGGACCCCCAGATCCTGCCCCCCGTGTGAAATGGTAAGAAGGTACAAAAGTACCCCTACCATTTCACCAAAAAATGTGACAAAAGTGTTAAAAATGACAAGAGCCAGTTTTTGACAATTCCTTTAAGTCTTCTTTTATCTTCTTTCTTCTGGTCTTCTTCCTTCTTCTTTCTTCATCCTTCGGTTTCTTCATCTTCTTCCTCCATCTTCTTCTTCCTCCGATCCACTTCTTCTTGCTCCGTTGTTCTCATCCGGCATCTTCCTCCACGGTGTCTCTTCTTCGTTCTCGGGCCGATCCACGCAATGGGAGGCTCCCGCTGTGTGACGTTTCTCTTCTTCTGGTGACCCCGCCCCCTCTGACGCCACGGGGACTTGACGGGGACTTCCCTATGGCTTTCCCCATGACGTCAGAGGGAGGCGGGGGTCACCAGGTACTTTTCGAACTTAATCACTGCTCCTGAAAAAACTGCCATTTTTAAAAGTTTTTTTTGCATTGATACATGTCCCCTGGGGCAGGACCCGGGTCCCCAAACACTTTTTATGACAATAACTTTGACTGTTCTCTGTATTATGGGGACGGGAGCCAACAATTCATTATAGCGGTTCGGATCCCCATTGACTTCAATGGGGTTCGGGGTCAAGTTCGGTCCCGAACCCGAACTTTTTTCCGAAGTTCGGCCGAACCTGCCAAACCCGAACATCCAGGGGTCCACTCAACTCTACTCATGATGACTGTTGCAAATTGAATGTTAACAAATAGAAAAGACTATCTTTCTGAGCCCAGTATTTTTCATTCTTGTCCCAATCCTTTTTGGCCACTATTGTCTATTGATATGTAAACTACTTTGTTAAATCAGAAATTAGTGATCAATAATAACATCTAGTTAACATCATTAAAGTGGATGTAAACCCACTGGCATAATTTTCAAAGTGTTAACATAGTTAATATATATAAGGCTTTACATGCCTCCTGCATGTATCCTACACTATGCTACACACCCAGGACAGCCAGGACGAGCCTCGCGCATGTTGAGACTCCCGTGGATGTGCAGGAGTGACAGAGCGCGCTCTGTGAAGAAGCAAAGCGCGCTCATGTTACTCCTGCACATGTGCAGAAGTAAGCGCGCATCCCCCGCTGTCTTCCTCCTCCTCCGCCCCCCCTCATTCCTCGGGGAATCTGTCAGGATGGAGAGCAGAGAAATGGGACACAGAGCGTTCGTTACCGATCGCTCTGAGACCTGTGATAACTGAGCAGAGTAACCTGTGTGTTACTCTGCTCAGTTTAGGATTGGAGAGAAGCCGCTGTCTTCCCTCCATTCATCTTCAATGCAGAGAAAGGGACTGGGGAATCTGTATCCTCTGTCCCTTTCTCTGTGTCGAATGGGAGATGTCAGGTGTCTCTGTTTAGACCCCTGACATGTCACCAAAGCCCCCAACAGGGCTGATAAAAAAATATAAAAAAATGGTAAAAAAAAAAAGATACCGTCCACTGCCCCACTGACACTGCCACTGACATCGACCACTGCCCCACTGACACCGTCCACTGCCCCACTGACACCATCCACTGCCCCACTGATACTGTCCACTGCCCCACTGACACTAACACAGTTCACTGCCCCACTGACACCGACCACTGCCCCACTGAAACCGACCACTGCCCCACTGACACCGACCACTGCCCAGCTGACACGACCACTGCCCCACTGCCACCGACCACTACCCCACTGACACCGTCCACTGACACCAACCGCTACCCCACTGACACCAACCACTGACACCAACCACTACCCCACTGACACCGTCCACTGACACTGACCATTACCCCACTGATACCTCACTGACACCGTCCACTGACCCCGACCACTGACACCAACCACTACCCCACTGACACTGACTCCGTCCACTGCCCCGCTGACACTGACTCCATCCACTGCCCCACTGACACTGACCACTGACACCAACCACTACCCCACGTACTCTGACTCCGTCCACTGCCCCACTGACACCGACCACTGACACCAACCACTACCCCACTGACACTGACTCCATCCACTGCCCCACTGACACCGTCCACTGCTCCACTGACACCAAACACTACCCCACTGACACTGACTCCGTCCACTGCCCCACTGACACTGTCCACTGCTCCACTGACACCGACCACTGACCCACTGATACCGACCACCCCCTTTCCCAAAAGCACTGTGAAAAAATATATTTAAAAAATAAAGCCCCACCCTCCCATCATTGTTAGAATAGTACAAAAATAAATATTCAAAAAAATTATTAAAAAAATGTAATTGTAAAAATGTATAAAAAAAATATAAAAATCCACTGGTCCCAAAAAAACCTTTTGAAAATTTTTTTTTATTGTAAAATAAAAAAATAATCTGACACTGTCCACTATCCTGACACCATCCTGCACGTACTACCCACCACTGTACACTCCACATTCCTGTGATTCGCACCTCATTGCTGTTCAGATCACATGCGATGTCTGTGCGATGCGATTTCAGCCATACACACTGTATGGCTGAAATCCCATCACATTCGGACCAAACTCACACAGGACCCTTTTTTTGGTCCGCACCAGAATAGCATGGGTGTTCACACCTATGCGATACGATTCATGTCCTAACTGTCAGTTTGCAGTGCGATATGCGAGCTGAAATGAAGGTGTCGATAACATTGTATGACACTCCCCAGCAGTTCGCATATGGCAGTGTGAACTGCCGTGCGAGTCGGATGCGATGTGGGAACCCGCAGTGGATTCGCAGGGTTCCCAAATCGCAGCCTTGGTGGGAGCAGTCAGGTGAAATTTGTAGGCTTTATGCTTTGAGGCTCGGTTCACACTGGTGCAATGCGGGAACCCTGCTAATCCACTGCGAGTTCCCACATCGCATCCGACTCGTACGGCAGTTCACGCTGCCATATGCAAACTGCTGGGGAGTGTCATACAATGTTAAGGACACCCCCATTTCAGCTTGCATATCGCACTGCAAACTGACAGTTAGGACATGCATCGGATCGCATAGGTGTGAACACCCATGCGATTCTGGTGCCGACCAAAAAAAGGGTCCTGTGCGAGTTTGGTCCGAATGTGATGTGATATCACACATACTATCTGTATGGCTGAAATCGCACAGCACGGACATCGCATGTGATTTGCACTGCAGTGTGGTGGGAATCACATGCAATCTCGTACAGCACAATGGTGTGAACTGGCCCTAAGCTCATTCAGCCTTACTGGGTGTAATTATAAAAAGTGAGAAATCCACCCCTCGCCCACATAACAAATCCTGGTGATGAAAAGGAATGTTGCAACTGTGATCAGGTGACCTCAGACACACACACACTGCACTAGAACAATCATCAGATCACTGGATGTTCTACTCTGCCCAGCTCTAACTACATACATCTCCCCTATATTCTTCTTGCTGCTCACTCCTTAATACATTTCCTTTCACCCTGGTCTGTGGATCACATCCCATGATGAGAAACATCCAGTCAAAACACAGTAAAGGCAGCCAATCCTGGGAGAGCTGGAGGGGAGGGGAGGGGATGTGAATTGTGAACTTTTTACACAGGATGTGCCTGTCTCAGGCTAGTGCATGAGATATGTAAATCACCTGTCACTCATAGCAAGGGGGCATTTTTGACAAAGCTTTCAAGACTTTGTCAAGATTTCTCTAACTGAACAATAAAAGAGGATTGCTCAGGCCTCAAGTAAATCTGTGTGGCAAGACTGAATGAAAGGAAATCTTATTCTCTACATAATGACATAAAAAAATAAAAAATGGGTTTAACTCCACTTTAATTTTTGGACAAGAAATATGTTGAACAATGCTATACCTGACTCAAGCTGGACTCCTACACTTCTTTCTGGCTGGAAGGCCCAGGTTGGACATCCGAAGCCTTAACTGGGGTGGAAGGAAAACTTGAAGGAAGCATGGAGAGTGCTGGCCTGGGTTCACTCTGGTCTGACAGAAAATGAAGTCTTTTATAGTACCACAGCCTGAGGGCATAAACGTCATCTGCTGCTCCTGATCTCATGGAATCCTGGACCATCTTGCACACACTAAGATAAGTACTCTTCATGCCACCAATTTTGACCTTCAAATAGGGGATGGTTGCCGTGGGGATCATCGGCTTCACAAATTCCAGCAATTTATCCAGCGCTGCCTTCCTCTTTCTTTGCTTAGTGTAGAAGGGGTGGTTCAACTGCCACAGACAGGGCAGCTCCCTGTACATATCAATGAATATGGGGATAAATAAGACCTGATCATTGAATGGATCCATTTTCTCTGCAAGACACAACACCAGACAAACCCTAATGTCAGGCTAAACTCTCCAAATCTTGTCCCAATATAGGCCTCAATCTATAAGCAGTCTAGCCCACTGATGCACCAAGTTCAAATTGTACCTTCGTTATCACGATCGCACTTCCGCTACTCCTTCCTCCACTCACAGATTGTATGTACAACACACGCGTGTTACGCTTTATATACACTACGCATGCATGTAACTCCGCTGGCCCCTGCCCTTCTTTCTAGTCTATTCCCTGCCCCTTCCCTTTCGGCGCAGTGGGAGAGCACATTGCGGAGAGACAGCAGGTGCGTGATAATAGTAGTAATGAGGATGAGGAAAGCCCGGAGCCACGAACGTCCCGATCCGGAGGAGATGTAAGGTCTCAAATATGTCCTTTGTAGAGATGGTGGACATCATGAAGAGGGCCGACTATGATGGGAAGTATGGACCGTACCCAAACCCAAATGGAAGAAAGGCCAAGATCATGACTAAAGTTGTGAAAAGTCTGCACAGGAATTTTGGGGTACGACGATCCAAGGAGCAATTGAGGAAACGCTGGTCAGACCTGAAATTTAGGGAGCACGATCAGTACAGAAGAATCAGGAAAGTGCTTCTAAAAAGTAAGTAGTTGTCGTGTGTTCCTATTATTATTATTACTTGCATGGTGCTCCATGTGCTTTTCTTTACTGTTGTACAGTTTAAAATGGCAACTTTCAGGTTCGTGGCCACAGTAATCGTTCTTAGTAAACATTGTTCGTTCGCCCAATAATACAATGTTTTTGGCAGATGCAGGTTAACTACATTTGTTCTGGCCTTTTTGTATTAAAAGAAGTTTAGTACATTGTTGTCTAGATGGGTTTTTACTAGAATGAAATGCAAACTTGATTCAGTGTAAGGAGAGGACACTCAGCAACTGTTTACACATCTGGAAGCAGTGTGGGACACCAGAACAAACTTTTTAGGGTGCCCCATACAGGTGCTCCAGTGGATACTAGGGGTGTCTCCATGTGTGAAAATTGTACAAAAAAACTAAGTATTCCAGCTTTAGAAAGGAAAAAAAATGTCTTCAGCTTGGAACTCTGCCAAAACAGACAATTGTACGACTCTTCCAAGCAATGTTTCATATTACTATTTCTGGCCTCAAATATCTGTGTGCTAATTATACCTTTTTTTTAATCACATAGGGGAGAAAAGACTCTGGACATCAGAGGACACCAGGGACCCCACACCTCCTAAAGAAGAGGAAATCCCAACACCACAACCTGTGGATGCAGAACCTGAGGATGTGGAGGAAGGAGACGTTTATGAAGTGGGCAAAATAGTCACCACAACAGGTGAGTGTCTGAGACCACAGCTTCTGGTAATAGATGTATACCAGCATATTTTTAAAACATGGTGTGTTTTTTAATTTTAGGTGATGTGGATGTTGTGGAAGAAGATTCGCATTTCACAAGTGCAAGTGCACACGTCCTCTTCGGGAAGATCATGGTGTGCAATCGTGATTTACAAAAGATAAAGGAAGACATCAATGATGTTGAAAAAAGACTCAAAAACATCATTGATGTTTTAGGCAGAATCTAAAAAAAAATATATAAATCTCAAATTTGAGGAGATTTTTAAAAATTGTAAAAAAAAATTGAAGTCTATTGAAAGCAAAATTTTGAAGATGCACACAGTGTGTCAACATGTGCTATCTGCCATCACGGGATATCAATGTACAGGTTTTGTGGGTGCAAACCCCCGAAACACGTCCATTAATCCCCCATGATGGGAGCTAGCACATGTTGACATTAGGCATGGGATCAGGAGGGAAATCCCCATTTTGAGTCCCAATTTGTGTGCATCTTCAAAATTTGGCTTTCACAGGTGTAACATCACCCCATCTAATGAAGGCAAGATCAACACAGTTTGGACATACTAATGTCTGATATTGTCTTCACTTTTTCAAAGTGTAACTTTGCAAGTTCATGAGTTGTGTATTGTTTTATGGTTTTAAACATGCCTGTTTACCATAAAAAAAGGCTATTCGTATTGTCAAAGCAAAAATGTTATTACCAAAATATGTTGGTTTGTTCAAAAAACCTTTTCTAACGCACATGTGAATGTGCACAGAGTAAAACATTTTCTATTCAACAATGTGTGGCTTCTTCTTTCAATGCTCAATAGCAGTTTTGTTGGTGTTTACAGTGACAATGGGGGTTATTTACTAAAGGCAAATCCACTTTGCACTACAAGTGCACTTTCAATGCAGTTTCAAGTGCACTTTTGCAGTGCACTTGGAGTGCAAAGTGGATTTGCCTTCAGTAAATAACTCCCACAGTGCTTTATAATTTGCCACAATCACAACATTTTCGTGACTCATTCATGGTGCTGAAGATGATGAATATTTTTATCATTAATGCAACAACAAAAACAATGTGTTTGTAGCAGACCCACAACATAATAGTTCGCTGAAGAAGAGATTGTCACCTCATGTATCAAATACATTTTGTTTGCACTGTTCAAGGCCAAAAAAAAAAAAACAACATTGGAGAACCTAGGAGACAGCTAAATCAAAAGCAGTAAATCAAAGGAAATAATATTTAATTTTCTCCCAAAAAAATAATATTTTAAACATGTTTAGAGATTGTCTGGCATATCAATGGCCCCCCTACCCACAAAGTACTCTAGATACTTTTTGCAAACTTCGCGGGCGCTTTGGGGGGGGGGGGGGGGGGAGCCAGGATGGCCAGGTTCAAGCGCCGTGTTGTTGGATCCAGTAAGCCGGCCTCAGTCCCAACTGAAGCCACATAGTTGGATGCATTTTTGTGCAAAAAGTTATGTAAAATGCAGCATGCCATAATTATGTGATTGAGTTTATATTTTGCCATATTAATAGCAGTGAGGAATAGGCGGAACCGGCTGGCCATTATTCCAAAGGCATTTTCAACCACTCTTCTGGATCTGGCCAGCCAGTAATTAAAAACCCTTTGGTCCGGGGTGAGGGTCCTCATCAGGAATGGCCACAGAAGATGGTCCCCCAGCGCAAAAGCTTCATCCGCGACTAAGACAAGTGGGAGTCCCGCCACATTGTCTTCCGGAGGTGGCAAGCCCAAGCTGCCATTCTGGAGATGCCTGTAGAACTCTGTCTGGGTGATAACTCCACCATCCGACATCCTGCCATTTTTCCCCACATCCACATACAGGAACTCGTAAGTTGCCGACACCACCGCCAACATTACAATACTATTAAACCCCTTGTAATTAAAATAGTATGACCCCGAGTTGGGGGGTGGGATGATGTGGACGTGTTTCCCATCGATTGCCCCTCTGCAGTTGGGAAAGTCCCACTGCTTGGCAAATTGGGATGCTACAGTCTGCCATTCCTGTGGCGTTGAAGAAAATTGTGGAGTCAAACAAGAAAAAAAAAATTGTAATTTTACACATAGCATTGCAAGCAGATTCGACACAAACATTCTTGGCCAACATCAGTATTTACATTTATTTTAAGGAGTATTTAACCACTTCAGCCCCGGACCATTTGGCAGCCAAAGGACCAGAGGTCTTTTTTCAATTTCGCACTGCACTACTTTAACTGGTAATTGCGCGGTCATGCAATTTTGTAACCAAACGAAATTTGCGTCCTTTTCTTCCCACAAATAGAGCTTTCTTTTGATGGTATTTGATTGCCTCTGTGATTTTTATTTTTTGCGATATAAACGGAAAAAGAGCGAAAATTTTGAAAAAAAAAGAGATTTTCTACTTTTTGTTATAAAAAAAAAATCTAATAAACTCAATTTTAGTCAAACATTTGGGCCAAAATGTATTCAGCCACATGTCTTTAGTAAAAAAAATGCCAATAAGCGTATATTTATTGGTTTGCGCAAAAGTTATAGCGTCTACAAACTAGAGTACATTTTCTGGAATTTACACCGCTTTTAATTTATGACTGCCTATTTCATTTCTTGAGGTGCTAAAATGGCAGAGAAGTACAAAACCCCCCCAAATGACCCCATTTTGGAAAGTAGACACCCCAAGCTATTTGCTGAGAGGCATGTTGAGCCCATTGAATATTTTTTTTTTTTAGTCCCAATTGTTTTAATAAATAAAAAAATAAAAAATATTTTTTTTTTTTTCAAAAAGTTGTCACTAAATGATATATTGCTCACACATGCCATAGTTATATGTGGAATTGCACCCCAAAATACATTTTGCTGCTTCTCCTGAGTATGGGGATACCACATGTGTGGGACTTTTTGGGAGCCTAGCCGCGTACGGGGCCCCGAAACCCAAGCACCGCCTTCAGGATTTCTAAGGGTGCAAATTTTGATTTCACTCCTCACTACCTATCACCGTTTCGAAGGCCATAAAAATGCCAAAATAGCACAAAACCCCCCCAAATGACCCCATTTTGGAAAGTAGACACCCCAAGCTATTTGTTGAGAGGCATGGTGAGTATTTTACAGCTCTCATTTGTTTTTGAAAATGAAGAAAGTAAAGAAAAAAAAAAAAATTTTTTTCTTTTTTCAATTTTCAAAACTTTGTGACAAAAAGCGAGATCTGCAAAATACTCACAATACCTCTCAGCAAATAGCTTGGGGTGTCTACTTTCCAAAATGGGGTCATTTTGGGGGGTTTTATGCCATCTGGGCATTCCATGGCCTCCGAAACTGTGATTGGCAGTGAGAAGTGAAATAAAAAAATTACACCCTTAGAAAGCCTGAAGGCGGTGATTGGTTTTTGGGGTTCCGTACGCAGCTAGGCTCCCAAAAAGTCCCACACATGTGGTATCCCCGTACTCAGGAGAAGCAACAGAATGTATTTTGGGGTGTATTTCCACATATGCCCATGACATGTTTGAGCAATATATCATTTAGTGACAACTTTTTGTAAAAAAAATATATATATTTTTTTTTTTTTCATTATTCAATCTCTTGGGACAAAAAAAAAAAATATTTAATGGGCTCAACATTGCTCTCAGCAAATAGCTTGGGGTGTCTACTTTCCAAAATGGGGTCATTTGGGGGGGTTTGAACTGTCCTGGCATTTTATGCACAACATTTAGAAGCCTATGTCACACGTCACCCACTCTTCTAACCACTTGTAGACAAAGCCCTTTCTGACACTTTTTGTTTACATGAAAACATATTTTTTTTTTGCAAGAAAATTACGTTGAACCCCCAAACACTATATATATTGTTAAAGCAAAGGCCCTACAGATTAAAATGGTGGGTGTTGCATTTTTTTTTTCCACACAGTATTTGCGCAGCGATTTTTCAAACGCATTTTTTGTGGAAAAAATACACTTTTTTTTATTTTAATGCACTAAAACACACTATATTGCTCAAATTTTTGATGAAATAAAAAATATGATCTTAGGCCGAGTACATGGATACCAAACACGACATGCTTTAAAATTGCGCACAAACACGCAGTGGCGACAAACTACATACATTTTTAAAAGCCTTTAAAAGCCTTTACATGATACCACATTAGATTCACGGAGGAGGTCTACTGCTAAAATTACTGCCCTCGATCTGACCTTCGCGGTGATACCTCACATGCATGGTGCAATTGCTGTTTACATATGACGCCAGACCAACGCTTGTGTACGCCTTTGCGCAAGAGAAGGGGGGGCAGGGGTGCTTTTTTTTTTTTTTTTTGTTTTTTTTTTTATTTATTTAGCTTTTTTATTTTATTTTTAAACTGTTCCTTCCATTTTTTTTCTTTGTTATGATTTTTATTGTTATCTCAGGGAATGTAAATATCCCCTATGATAGCAATAGGCAGTGACAGGTACTCTTTTTTTGAAAAAATTGGGGTCTATTAGACCCTAGATCTTTCCTCTGCCCTCAAAGCATCTGACCACACCAAGATTGGTGTGATAAAATGCTTTCCCAATTTCCCAATGGCGCGGTTTATATCCGGGAGGGGGGACATTCCCTCCCACTGCTTGTAAAAGCAGTCTAGAGGCTAATTACCCGCTAGAATTGCTTTTACATGAAAGCCGATCACTGGCTGAAAAGAATGATACCAAGATGATACCTAAACCTGCAGGCATCATTCTGGTATAACCATTCAAAGTCCAGCAACATACTGGACATATATTGTAATCTTTTTTTTTTCATGCAGCCTCTTGGCTGAACGAAAAAAAGAGATTGATTGGTGGGTATGCCCACCATTAGAATACCTCCCTTCATCCACCCACTTCTAATGATGGGCATACATGCACCATTTATATATGCCGATGCATGGGGGCATCCTCCCGCAAAAGTTATGCCGTGTACACACGGTCGGAATTTCGACCGTATGTACGTGGCATTAGGAGCCAATCGCTCCCCCCCCCTGCTGCCCCCATGCTTCGGCATATATGCTCTTTTTTTTAACTGTGGTGGTGAAATCACCTCCTACAGCGTTGGAGTCGCGGCTTTATGTATCGTGGGAGCAAACGCTGTTGCTGTCAAGATAAATAAATCCGCGTTGCAACTGAATGGCGCACCTGAAAACAAAAAAATGCTCAACACTAAAACACACAGTAAACAAAATTACATACCTGAAAAGCAAGCATGATAAAACATAATAAAACATAATAAAACATAATAAAACATTGCAGAATAGAATGGAGTAAAAAAAGAGCAACAATAGAGAGAGAATAGAGTGAGAGAGAGAACAATAAAACGACAACTATTTTATTTTTTTTTATTTTTTTGAGATTCACAGGTAAAAAAGCTCCTGACTGAAGCGACTGAATCAAAACGCTACCACAAAAAAAATGTTAGCGATCGCAGGGATCAGGCCTGACTCTGCGAACGCTGCAGTTATGTGTGCTTAGTGTTTTGTAAGTGACAGTGATCGATCGATACTGCACTTGGGTGGGCTGGGCTGGGCGGAGGGGGAAAACGCAGGTGCTAGCAGGTATCTGGGCTGATCCCGCTAACAATGCGTTTTTTTTTTGGAACCCTAAACTGCTGGGACGCTAGTATAGATCTGATCAGATCAGATATTGATCTGTTCAGATACTGTGCCACTAAGGGAGGTGTATGCTTTGTGCGTGGGTGTTTGCGGTACTGGCACTAACCTGGGGCGACGCAGACCTTATTTGACCCTAAAACCTAATTGATATCACCCGCCGGGCGATCAGGGGGTTAAACCGTTATTGGGTAATAAATGGCGGGTGCCCTGACAGTATAAAAAACAAGCTAACTAACCAGCGTCACCCGTAACAGTAATACAAAAAAAAACTGGTTACCTAGCGACACTAATGCAGCGATCAGAAAAACGATCGCTTAGTGACACTGGCAAAAGGGGGTGAAAGGGTTAACTAGGGGCAATCAGGGGGTTAAACCTTTATTAGGTAATATATGGGGGTACCTGACGCTATATAAAAACCTGACGGGGAACCTAAATAACGAAATAACTAACTGGCTAACCAGCGTCACCAGTGACAGTTATACAGTGATCACTGGTGAAAGGGTTAACTCTAGGGGCAATCAGGGGGTTAAAACCTTTATTTAGGTTGTAATATGGGGGTACCTGACCTATAAACCTATTTATGAACCTATATAAACATGGCGGTTACCTAAAAAAAAAAAAAAGTGGTTACCTAGCGACACTAATGCAGCGATCAGAAAAACGATCGCTTAGTGACACTGGCAAAAGGGGGTGAAAGGGTTAACTAGGGGCAATCAGGGGTTAAAACCTTTATTAGGTAATATATGGGGGTACCTGACGCTATATAAAAACCTGACGGGGAACCTAAATAACGAAATAACTAACTGGCTAACCAGCGTCACCAGTGACAGTTATACTGTGATCACTGGTGAAAGGGTTAACTCTAGGGGCAATCAGGGGGTTAAAACCTTTATTTAGGTTGTAATATGGGGGTACCTGACCTATAAACCTATTTATGAACCTATATAAACATGGCGGTTACCTAAAAAAAAAAAATGGTTACCTAGCGACAGCAGTGACACTAATACAGCGATCAGAAAAACGATCGCTTAGTGACACTGGCAAAAGGGGGTGAAAGGGTTACCTGGGGGGCAATCAAGGGGTTAAACCTTTATTAGGGGGGGGTGGGGGGCTACCTTGGACCTAAAACTAACTGCCCTGACAGTTATTACAGTCACACTGACACTAAATGCAGTGATCAGTAAAAAAATGATCACTGCAATTAGTGACACTGTGACTGGGGGGGGAGGGGGGTGATCTGGGGGTGATCAGGGGGTGACAGGGGGTGTTTTGTGTGCCTATGTGTACTGGTGTCAGTGTACTGTTTGTGCACTAACCTTTAGATGTTCACAGCTCGGCGTTCCGGTCACATAGACCGGCGCACCGAGCGTGACATCACTTCCTCTGCCTGTGTTTTGATTGACACAGACAGAGGAAGCATCTGATTCGCCAGGAGCGATCGCGAGGGGGTGGCCAGAAACCACTGGCCGTCCCCTCATCCCGGATCGCTCCTGAAGCGATCCCGACCGTCCCCGCCGGCCGGGGGGGGTCCGATCGGACCCCCCACCCGCCGGAAGAATGGCACGTACAGGTACGTGGTTCTGCCTGTACGTGCCATTCTGCCGACGTATATATACAGGGGGCGGTCGGCAAGTGGTTAAAGACAAAATATAAGGTTCACTTATCAGATTCCTCACCCTTTCTGATGGCCCATTGTAAAAAAATTAGGGGAGGAGATGTTTTGGACAGGTAACCCTCTCCACTTCATTGATTGCTGAATGCATAAATAATGTGTGTTACTTTGGCCAGCCCCTCCTTACTTACACTAGTGGCAGCCCACTGGACAGGTAAGAAGTGTCATAATACAATGATATGAATACACACTATACAAATTGAAGCACATTTTTAAATTCTGCAATTACCTATCAAGATAATAGGAGAACAAAACTTTAAACAGTACCATTTGAAAGTATTCAGGCAGGCCCTTTTACTACATGCTTTGGGGAATTCATCCATAAATATGACCGCAAAATAGGTAGGCATAGTGTGTATGGGTTGGGGAAAGTCAGCATATAGAGGATAGGTATCGCTTGACTTAGCGGTTGGGGGGGTTCCAAATGAGTTTGGGACCCCCAAAAAAAGCCTCCGGCACTCTGCATGAATTTAAAGTGGATGTAAACCCACTCTCATCCTTTCTAAACTACTGCAATATTGGTTATCTAGAAGGATATACATGCCTCCTGCATGTATACTTATCTGTGAAATGTCTCCACTCTGTCTGCTATGAGACCCGAAAAACTGCAGATTTTGTGGGTGGATCTGTTTTCCAGGGCTCAGTGGGTGGAGTCGTGATGTCAGTAGACTCCCCGCCCACCTCTACACTCGCCTTATCAACATGCTTTTTTACCTGTGTATTTCTTACACTGAACTTCTGCTATGATCACTAACATCCAGTCAAAACCCAGAAAAGTCCCCACATGACTTCAGCATGCCAAATCATGCTGAGGTGTGGACCAGCCAATCCTTGCAGAGCTGCTGAAGAAAGGAGTGGGGGTGGGAATTAAAAAATAATGCATGTCTTAGGCTAGTGCACGAGATATGTAAATCACCTGTCAATCACAAAAAGGAGGAAGAATGGACAAAGTTTTCACAGTTTGTCCATTTTATTTCACTGAAAAAAGATATGAGGATTTCTCAGAGCTGGATTAACTCTTTGTGGCAAGACTGGGCACAGCTGATCTGAAATCCCATACTCTATATTGTGCCAGACAAAAAAAAAAAATCAGGTTTACATCCATTTTAACCACTTAAGCCCCGGACCAATTTGCAGCCAAAGGACCAGGCCCCTTTTTGCGATTCAGCACTGCGTCGCTTTAACTAACAATTGCGCGGTCGTGCGATGTGGCTCCCAAACAAAATTGGAGTCCTTTTTTTCCTCACAAATAGAGCTTTCTTTTGGTGGTATTTTATCGCCAATGCGGTTTTTATTTTTTGCGCTATAAACAAAAATAGAGCGACAATTTTGAAAAAAATTCTATATTTCTTTACTTTTTGCTATAATAAATATCCCCAAAAAATATATAAAAATTTTTTTTTTTCCTCAGTTTAGGCCGATATGTATTCTACATATTTTTGGTAAAAAAAATTGCAATTAGCGACTATTGATTGGTTTGCGCAAAAGTTATAGCGTTTACAAAATAGGGGATAGTTTTATAGCATTTTTATTAATATTTTTTTTTTACTATTAATGGCGGCGATGAGCGATTTTTATTGTGACTGCGACATTATGGCGGAAACATCGGACAGTTTTGACACATTTTTGGGACCATTGTCATTTATACAGAAATCAGTTCTATTTAAATGCACTGATTCCTATGTAAATGACACTGGCAGTGAAGGAGTTAACCACTAGGGGGCGGGGAGGGGTTACGTCAGTGTGTGTGTGTGTTTTTTTTACAGTAGGGGTGTGGCTTTACGTCTAATGTCACAGATCGGCTTTCCCGATGACAGGGAACAGCCGATCAGTGACAGGCAGTGTAGGAAGCACGGGGAGAGGTTTGTTTACACAGACCTCTCCCCGTTCATCAGCTCTGTGACCCGATCGCGGGACACCAGCTGCGATCGAGTCCGCTGGTCCCGCGGCCGCGGTCACAGAGCTCAGGACCGGGTCGTGAGGTACGTGGTTTTTGCCCAGCCGTGCCATTCTGTTGACGTAAATCTACAGGAGGCGGTCCTTAAGCGGTTAAGGACAAAAATCACATTTGTTCACATTTTAGGGGGTGTTTAGAGTAAAGAACTACAATGGAGCTGACAAAATACATTATTAAGTGACTAGGCTAGGTGGGTATGGGCCCAGGATAGCATGCTGGGGAGGTTAGTGAAGGCAAATATGCATGAAGGACAAAAAAGGAACTTTAAAAACTTCCAGCATGGATGAGGACAAAGGGGACATTCACGGCATATTACAATCATGGTAATTAGGGAATGATGAAAGAAATACAATACATTAGCAAACATTAAATACATAGAATGTGATGTTAAAGGAGAAAACTTACCTTAATATAGTCCTTCTGCAGGACCTGAATTATTTTAGAACAGGTCTCTGGAATAATGATCCCCAGAGCCTGGGGGGAGATGCCTTTCGAGAACCTGATGTCCTGCAGACTTCTCCCAGTCGGCAAGTACCGCAACGTGACGACTAGGGATGAGCCGAACACCTCCCTGTTCGGTTCGCACCAGAACCTGCGAACAGACCTGAAGCTCGTGTGAACTTTAGAACCCTATTAAAGTCTATGGGACTCGATCGTTCAAAATCAAAAGTGCTAATTTTAAAGGCTTATATGCAAGTTATTGTCATAAAAAGTGTTTGGGGACCTGGGTCCTGCCCCAGAGGACATGTATCAATGCAATTTTTTTTTTTTTTTTAAAACTGACGTTTTTTCAGGAGCAGTGATTTTAATAATGCTTAATGTGAAACAATAAAAGTGTAATATTCCTTTAAATTTCGTACCTGGGGGGTGTCTATAGTATGCCTGTGAAGGGGCGCATGTTTCCCGTGCTTAGAACTGTCCCTGCACAAAGTGTCATTTTTGCAGGAAAAAAAGCTATTTAAAATCACTCGCAGCTAATGAATTGCCGGCTCCCGTAACACAGAGAAGTCATCTATTGAAAGTCATTGATAAAAAAAAAGAAAAAGCGTGGGGGTCCCCCCAAATTCAATTACCAGGCCCTTCAGGTCTGCTATGGATATTAAGGGGAACCCTGAATCAAATAAAAAAAAAATGACGTGGGGGTCCCCCTAAATATCCATACCAGACCCTTCAGGTCTGGGATGGATTTTAAGGGGAACCCCGGCCAAAAAATGGCGTGGGGTCCCCCTCAAAATCCATACCAGAGCCTTATCCGAGCACACAACCTGGCAGGCCGCAGGAAAAGAGGGGGGGCGAGAGCGCCCCCCCTCCTGAACCGTACCAGGCCACATGCCCTCAACATTGGGAGGGTGCTTTGGGGGTCTGTGACCCCTCAAAGCACCTTGTCCCCATGTTGATGAGGACAAGGGCCTCGTCCCCACAACCCTGGCCATTGGTTGTGGGGGTCTGCGGGCGGGGGGCTTATCGGAATCTGGAAGCCCCCTTTAACAAGGGGACCCCCAGATCCCGCCCCCCCTGTGTGAAATGGTAAGGGGGTACAAAAGTACCCCTACCATTTCACCAAAAAAATGACAAAAATGTTAAAAATTACAGGAGACGGTCTTTGACAATTCCTTTATTAAAATTTTCTTTCATCTTCTTTCTTCTGGTCTTCCTTCTTCCTTTCTTCATTCTTCGGTTTCTTCATCTTCTTCTTCTATCTTCTTCCTCCGATCCGCTTCTTCTTGCTCTGGTCTTCTCGTCCGGCATCTTCTTCCAAGGCGTCGGCGTCTCTTCTTGGGCCGCTCCGTGCAATGGGAGGCTCCCGCTGTGTGAGGCTTCACTGCGTGTGACAGCTCTTTTATAATGGAGGGCGGGACCACCTGGTGACCCCGCCCCCCTCTGACACACTGGGACGTCATGGGGACTTCTCTATGGCTTTCCCCATGACATCAGAGGGGGGCACGGAGCGGCCCAAGAAGAGACGCCGACGCCTTGGAAGAAGATGCCGGATGAGAAGACCAGAGCAAGAAGCGGATCGGAGGAAGAAGAAGATGGAAGATGATGGAAGAAGATGAAGAAACCGAAGGATGAAGAAAGCAAGACCAGAAGAAAGAAGATGAAAGAAGATTTTAATAAAGGAAATGTCAAAGACCGTCTCCTGTCATTTTTAACATTTATGGTGAAATGGTACCCTTACCATTTCACACAGGGGGGGGCGGGATCTGGGGGTCCCCTTGTTAAAGGGGGCTTCCAGATTCCGATAAGCCACCCGCAGACCCCCACAACCAATGGCCAGGGTTGTGGGGACGAGGCCCTTGTCCTCGTCAACATGGGGACAAGGTGCTTTGATGGGTCACAGACCCCCAAAGCACCCTCCCAATGTTGAGGGCATGTGGCCTGGTACGGTTCAGGAGGGGGGGGCGCTCTCGTCCCCCTCTTTTCCTGCGGCCTGCCAGGTTGCATGCTCGGATAAGGGTCTGGTATGGATTTTGAGGGGGACCCCACGCCATTTTTTCTTTTTTTGGCTGGGGTTCCCCTTAAAATCCATCCCAGACCTGAACGGTCTGGTATGGATATTTAGGGGGACCCCCACGTCCATTTTTTTTTTAAATTTGACACAGGGTTCCCCTTAATATCCATAGCAGACCTGAAAGGCCTGGTAACTTTTTTTTTTTCAATGACTTTCAATGAATGACTGTTCTCTGTGTTACGGGAGCCGGCAATTCATTAGCCACGAGTGATTTTAAATAGCTTTTTTTCCTGCAAAAATGACACTTTGTGCAGGGACAGTTCTAAGCACAGGAAACATGCGCCCCTTCACAGGCATATTATAGACACCCCCCAGGTACGAAATTTAAAGGAATATTACACTTTTATTGTTTCACTTTAAGCATTATTAAAATCACTGCTCCAGAAAAAACAGCCGTTTTAAAAAAAAAAATGCATTGATACATGTCCCCTGGGGCAGGACCCGGGTCCCCAAACACTTTTTATGACAATAACTTGCATATAGGCTTTTAAAATTAGCACTTGAGATTTCTCCCATAGACTTTTACAGGGTGCTTTTTGTTTTTGCTGCGAACACCCCAAATTGTTCGCTGAACAAGCGAACAGGCAATGTTCGAGTCGAACATGAGTTCGACTCGAACTCAAAGCTCATCCCTAGTGATGACTAGCCTCTGTTCAAGAGTGATGGCTTGCCGCATGCAGGAGTCCTGCCTGCTAATATAAGGGGACAGTAAAGCCAACAAATGGTGAAAAACGGGGTCCGTCATCCGGAGATAATTCCTGAAATCATCAGGGTTATTCTCACGGATCTCCTGCAACAAAGGCATATGAGAGAATTGGTCATGCTGGAGTAACCAATTCTTGGTCCATAAACTCCTCCACGCCCTGTTCATGGACTGGGCTTGGGTCAAAGTAAGAACCCCAACACCAAGCCCCTGAGGTACGTGGTTTTTGCCCAGCCGTGCCATTCTGTTGACGTAAATCTACAGGAGGCGGTCCTTAAGCGGTTAAGGACAAAAATCACATTTGTTCACATTTTAGGGGGTGTTTAGAGTAAAGAACTACAATGGAGCTGACAAAATACATTATTAAGTGACTAGGCTAGGTGGGTATGGGCCCAGGATAGCATGCTGGGGAGGTTAGTGAAGGCAAATATGCATGAAGGACAAAAAAGGAACTTTAAAAACTTCCAGCATGGATGAGGACAAAGGGGACATTCACAGCATATTACAATCATGGTAATTAGGGAATGATGAAAGAAATACAATACATTAGCAAACATTAAATACATAGAATGTGATGTTAAAGGAGAAAACTTACCTTAATATAGTCCTTCTGCAGGACCTGAATTATTTTAGAACAGGTCTCTGGAATAATGATCCCCAGAGCCTGGGGGGAGATGCCTTTCGAGAACCTGATGTCCTGCAGACTTCTCCCAGTCGGCAAGTACCGCAACGTGACGACTAGGGATGAGCCGAACACCTCCCTGTTCGGTTCGCACCAGAACCTGCGAACAGACCTGAAGCTCGTGTGAACTTTAGAACCCTATTAAAGTCTATGGGACTCGATCGTTCAAAATCAAAAGTGCTAATTTTAAAGGCTTATATGCAAGTTATTGTCATAAAAAGTGTTTGGGGACCTGGGTCCTGCCCCAGAGGACATGTATCAATGCAATTTTTTTTTTTTTTAAAACTGACGTTTTTTCAGGAGCAGTGATTTTAATAATGCTTAATGTGAAACAATAAAAGTGTAATATTCCTTTAAATTTCGTACCTGGGGGGTGTCTATAGTATGCCTGTGAAGGGGCGCATGTTTCCCGTGCTTAGAACTGTCCCTGCACAAAGTGTAATTTTTGCAGGAAAAAAAGCTATTTAAAATCACTCGCAGCTAATGAATTGCCGGCTCTCGTAACACAGAGAAGTCATCTATTGAAAGTCATTGATAAAAAAAAAGAAAAAGCGTGGGGGTCCCCCCAAATTCAATTACCAGGCCCTTCAGGTCTGCTATGGATATTAAGGGGAACCCTGAATCAAATAAAAAAAAAATGACGTGGGGGACCCCCTAAATATCCATACCAGACCCTTCAGGTCTGGGATGGATATTAAGGGGAACCCCGGCCAAAAAATGGCGTGGGGTCCCCCTCAAAATCCATCCCAGAGCCTTATCCGAGCACACAACCTGGCAGGCCGCAGGAAAAGAGGGGGCGAGAGCGCCCCCCCTCCTGAACCGTACCAGGCCACATGCCCTCAACATTGGGAGGGTGCTTTGGGGGTCTGTGACCCCTCAAAGCACCTTGTCCCCATGTTGATGAGGACAAGGGCCTCGTCCCCACAACCCTGGCCATTGGTTGTGGGGGTCTGCGGGCGGGGGGCTTATCGGAATCTGGAAGCCCCCTTTAACAAGGGGACCCCCAGATCCCGCCCCCCCTGTGTGAAATGGTAAGGGGGTACAAAAGTACCCCTACCATTTCACCAAAAAAATGACAAAAATGTTAAAAATTACAGGAGACGGTCTTTGACAATTCCTTTATTAAAATCTTCTTTCATCTTCTTTCTTCTGGTCTTCCTTCTTCCTTTCTTCATTCTTCAGTTTCTTCATCTTCTTCTTCTATCTTCTTCCTCCGATCCGCTTCTTCTTTCTCTGGTCTTCTCGTCCGGCATCTTCTTCCAAGGCGTCGGCGTCTCTTCTTGGGCCGCTCCGTGCAATGGGAGGCTCCCGCTGTGTGAGGCTTCACTGCGTGTGACAGCTCTTTTATAATGGAGGGCGGGACCACCTGGTGACCCCGCCCCCCTCTGACACACTGGGACGTCATGGGGACTTCTCTATGGCTTTCCCCATGACATCAGAGGGGGGCACGGAGCGGCCCAAGAAGAGACGCCGACGCCTTGGAAGAAGATGCCGGATGAGAAGACCAGAGCAAGAAGCGGATCGGAGGAAGAAGAAGATGGAAGATGATGGAAGAAGATGAAGAAACCGAAGGATGAAGAAAGCAAGACCAGAAGAAAGAAGATGAAAGAAGATTTTAATAAAGGAAATGTCAAAGACCGTCTCCTGTCATTTTTAACATTTATGGTGAAATGGTACCCTTACCATTTCACACAGGGGGGGGCGGGATCTGGGGGTCCCCTTGTTAAAGGGGGCTTCCAGATTCAGATAAGCCACCCGCAGACCCCCACAACCAATGGCCAGGGTTGTGGGGACGAGGCCCTTGTCCTCGTCAACATGGGGACAAGGTGCTTTGATGGGTCACAGACCCCCAAAGCACCCTCCCAATGTTGAGGGCATGTGGCCTGGTACGGTTCAGGAGGGGGGGGCGCTCTCGTCCCCCTCTTTTCCTGCGGCCTGCCAGGTTGCATGCTCGGATAAGGGTCTGGTATGGATTTTGAGGGGGACCCCACGCCATTTTTTCTTTTTTTGGCTGGGGTTCCCCTTAAAATCCATCCCAGACCTGAACGGTCTGGTATGGATATTTAGGGGGACCCCCACGTCCATTTTTTTTTAAATTTGACACAGGGTTCCCCTTAATATCCATAGCAGACCTGAAAGGCCTGGTAACTTTTTTTTTTTCAATGACTTTCAATGAATGACTGTTCTCTGTGTTACGGGATCCGGCAATTCATTAGCCACGAGTGATTTTAAATAGCTTTTTTTCCTGCAAAAATGACACTTTGTGCAGGGACAGTTCTAAGCACAGGAAACATGCGCCCCTTCACAGGCATATTATAGACACCCCCCAGGTACGAAATTTAAAGGAATATTACACTTTTATTGTTTCACTTTAAGCATTATTAAAATCACTGCTCCAGAAAAAACAGCCGTTTTAAAAAAAAAAATGCATTGATACATGTCCCCTGGGGCAGGACCCGGGTCCCCAAACACTTTTTATGACAATAACTTGCATATAGGCTTTTAAAATTAGCACTTGAGATTTCTCCCATAGACTTTTACAGGGTGCTTTTCGATTTTGCCGCGAACACCCCAAATTGTTCGCTGAACAAGCGAACAGGCAATGTTCGAGTCGAACATGAGTTCGACTCGAACTCAAAGCTCATCCCTAGTGATGACTAGCCTCTGTTCAAGAGTGATGGCTTGCCGCATGCAGGAGTCCTGCCTGCTAATATAAGGGGACAGTAAAGCCAACAAATGGTGAAAAACGGGGTCCGTCATCCGGAGATAATTCCTGAAATCATCAGGGTTATTCTCACGGATCTCCTGCAACAAAGGCATATGAGAGAATTGGTCATGCTGGAGTAACCAATTCTTGGTCCATAAACTCCTCCACGCCCTGTTCATGGACTGAGCTTGGGTCAAAGTAAGAACCCCAACACCAAGCCCCTACACAGCACGAACTCTATGACGAGTACGTAACCGCAAAATGGCTTCAAAACGGTCGGCTGGTCAGAACAAACTAACAGAAAGCACTGAAAAACAGACAGGCCTGAGAAGAGCGAGCTGAAAATCAGAAATGAGTGGACAAAAATGCACTGAAAATCAAATACGTACTATAAAATATGCACCGAAAAACAAATGCAAACTGACTACACGCACTGAAAGCCAGATACGAACCCACAAGCACAAACTGAAGAGCAGAAATTATCTGAAAAGCACGAGGCTGAAAAGCGCGAAACATCTCTCACCAAACTTCTACTAACACGAGATAAACGCAAGATTAGCAGAAGGAGCACAAAGGGTGGCGCACTTTGTATTGAACTTCCCTTTAAAGACCCGTTGTACGTGTTGTACGTAACCGCATTCTTGCCGTTCGGATTTTCTACAAGCTTTGTGTGACCGTGTGTATGCAAGACAAGTTTGCGCCAACATCCGTCGGAAAAAAAACATGGATTTTGTTGTGCGATCGTGTGTACGCGGCATAAGAGTTTTAGGAGCTATTGACTGTTATAGAGACACTGGTTCAAGCCAGTGGTGGAATAATGTATGACTGCCAGTGTCTATTTATGTTGGTAACTATGATTTGAATATGTTTTATGACCTCTTGTTATAAAGTTTACATGAATCTATATCAAGGCAGATACCTCCTTGATGGGCCTGCCAGATTTCTTAGTTAACTTGTGGTGTGGGACACTTTTTCGGCAGGTATTACACAATATGGCTGTGAGGTGTGAAATATTATAAAGGCACTAACTTGGTGGTTGGGTACTCCAGAGTACATCTGCTGTGTCCACTGCATCATTTACCATTATAGTGAGCAGTTACTGGACACTACTAAGGCAGATCGTTTTCCTAGAAAGACAGGTCCATTGGCCTTGAATGTACTATATATTATGCTACTAATAGTTCTACCATATAACTTTTTTTTAGACCTCTGTTGATTCCTGGGTCCATTTAAGGTAAGCTCCCAGGGATGCCAACATAACAACTACTGTATATAATTAAGTGAATTGTTAACCTTTTTTACATAATTTTTAGAAGGATTATGGCAGACTTTTACAACCAGGATGCACAGGCACCTTGGGGTGAATTAAGGTTTTTTCAGGGGTACCTTGGCAAAACACCTAAAAATTGCCCAAAAATTGTATACAAGAAAGTGGGTGGATCAAGTCTGCCTTTCAGTTGCACAAATCCACAGGTTTTCATTGTCTACTATTACAACCTTCAAGCCCTCCGCGTCCTAACAACCAATAATGTAATCGGTTGATAAGGAGGATGTCAGGCGCCTGCACAACATCCGTATTTGCCCCTGCCCCCCTCCAACAGCATTTGAGGTCACGTTAGCTGTGTGAAGAAGAAAAACTGTTGCAGAAGAACAGCACTGGAATACTAGTCAGGACCAGTGAGCAAAGATGTGTTTGTTTTGAAAGAATAAATCAGCTTTATTGTTGGATGTCCCACATGAGTGGATGTTGCTGCTTGACCTAACACTTCAGGGCAGAAATTCAGTTGGACTCCATACCTACAGTTGATGCAGAGGGTCCATGAATCAGGGCTGTGTTTACAGGATGTATCAGCAATAGACCTATGATCAGTGGTGTATTTTGATTTTGTGCTGCCCTAGGCAAGACTAAAATTGGATGCCCCCCCATCTAAATTTGTCTCACCAGTTCCTTCTTAAAGTGGCTGTGTGGGGTCTCTGGTGGCTGCGTGGGGTCCCTGGCGGCTGCGTGGAGTCTCTGGTAACTGTGTGCAGAGGCGGGTCTCTAATTAGGCAAATTAGGCGATGGCTTAATGCCTCAGCTCAGCTAGTTTACCTAATTAGAGAGCCGCCTCTTCCAGCAGCATAGTCCTCAGTCCTCTCACTCTGCTACAGGGAAATACAGACTGCGAGTGAATGTTACTGTCTGTGTGATCGGAGCTCACATACAGCTCCGGATCACAGACAGGGAGAGCCGCTCAGCAGAGCCTGCTCTGACAGATCTCCCCCTCCCCCTGCTGCCCGCACAGCCAGACAGGAGATGAGAGAGCTGCTTCTGCTCCTCCTCCTCCAGCCCCCTCCTCCTGTGTCTGCCCCGCCCACTCTCCTAGGCAGTGTTCTCTGTTCTGTCTCAGAGAAGGGGATGTGGGCGGGAAGATTCATGATGAAGGCCAGCAAACAGAAAAGGAAAAGGGCAGTGTGATCCATCCATCCAGTCCCTCCTGCCTTCCAGTGAGTACACTGATGTAGGGAATGCCCTTCATTCCCTACTTCCTCCATCCCCCTTGCTTTCTATCTTTCCTTCCTTCTTTCTTTCCTTCCATCTTTTCTTTCTTTCTTTCTTTCTTTCCTTTCTTTCCATCTTTCCTTTCTTTCGTTCTTCCCTTCCACCTTTCTCTTTCTTTTTCTTTCTTTTCTTCTTTCCTTTCTTTATTTCTTTCCTAGCATCTGTCCCTTCTTTCTTTCTTACTTTCTCTTTCATTCTTTCTTTCTTTCTTTCTTTCTTTCTTTCTTTCTTTTTCTTTCTTTTTCTTTCTTTCTTTCTTTCTTTCTTTCTTTCTTTCTTTCTTTCTTTCTTTCTTTCTTTCTAACTTTCTTTTTTTCCTTCCCTTCCTTTCTCTTTCTTTCTTTCCTTCCATCTTTTCTTTCTTTCTTCCTTTCTTTCCTTCTCTTTCTTTCTTTCTCTCTTTCCTTTCTTTCCATCTTTCCTTTCTTTCTTTCCTTTCACCTTTCCTTCCTTTCTCTTTCTTTCTTTCTTTTTCTTTCTTTCTTTCCGTCCACCTTTCCTTCCTCTTTCTTTCTTTCCTTCCATCTTTCCTTCCATCTTTCCTTCCATCTTTCTTTCTTTCTTTCTTTCTTTCTTTCATTCCATCTTTCCTTTCTTTCTCTTTCTTTATTTCTTTCTTTCTTTCCATCTTTTCTTTCTTTCCTTCCATCTTCCCATCTTTCCTTCCATCTTTCTTTCTTTCTTTCCATCTTTTCTTTCTTTCTTTCTTTCTTTCTTTCTTTCTTTCTTTCTTTCTTTCTTTCTTTCCTTTCTTTCTTTCTTTCCATCTTTCCTTTCTTTCTTTCCTTCCACCTTTCCTTCCTTTCTCTTTCTTTCTTTCTTAGTTTCTTTCTTTCTTTCTTTCCATCCACCTTTCCTTCCTTTCTCTTTCTTTCTTTCTTTCCGTCCACCTTTCCTTCTCTTTCTTTCTTTCATATTTTCTTTCTTTCTTTCCTTTCATATTTAAATTTTTTTCTTTCCTTTCATATTTTCTTTCTTTCTGTCCACCTTTCCTTCCTTTCTCTTTCTTTCCTTTCCTTCCATCTTTCCTTCGTTCTCTTTCTTTACTTCCACCTTTCCTTCCACCTTTCCTTTCTTTCTTTTTCTTTCTTTTACTTTCTTTCCTTTCTTTCTCTTTCTTTCTTTCCTTCCACCTTTCCTTTCTTTTTTTTTTTCTTTCTTTCTTTCTTTCTTTCTTTCTCTGTGACAGCCTGCCCGCTGTACTGTACTGCGTCCACTTACCTGCCCCCTGTACTGTTCCCTCCTGCGCCCTTTACTGTCCACTCCCCTATACTGTACCCTCCTAATACAGTTAATTTTCATTCCTTGAATTATTTTTCCCATTATGGGAGTGAGTGGGGCCTCATGTCTAAGTTTTGCCTAAGGCCTCACAAAGTCTAGAGCCGCCTCTGACTGTGTGGGATGTCTGGTGGCTATGCTGGGTCCCTGGCGGCTGTGTGGGGTCTCTGGTGGCTGTGTGGGGTCTTTGGTGGCTGTGCAATGTCTCGGGTGGCTGTGCAGGGTCCCTAGCGGCTGTGTGGGGTCTCTAGTGGTTGTGCGGGGTTTTTGGTGGCTGTACCGTGTCTCTCGTGGCTGTGCGGTGTCTCTGGTGGCTATGCAGGGTCCCTGGCAGCTGTGTGGGGTCTCTGGTGGTTGTGCGGGGTCTTTGGTGGCTGTACGGTGTCTCTGGTAGCTGTGCAGGGTCTCTGGTGGCTGTGTGGGGTGCCTGGCAGCTGTGTAGGTTCTCTGGTGGCTGTGTGAGATCTCTGGTGGCTGTGCAGGGTCCATAGCGGCTGTGCAGGGTCCCTGGCAGCTGTGTGGGGTCTCTGGTGACTGTGTGGGGTCTCTGGTGGCTGTGTGATGTCTCTGGTGGTTGTGAGGGTCTCTGGTGGCTGTACGGTGTCTCTGGTAGCTCTGCAGGTTCTCTGGTGGCTGTGTGGGGTACCTTCTGGCTGTGCGGTGTCTCTGTTGGCCGTGCCATGTCTCTGGTGGCTGTGCAGGGTCTCTGGTGGCTATGCGGAGTCCCTGGTGGCTGTGTGGGGTCTCTGGTGGCTGTGCAGTCCAAGCATGAATGAACAGTGGGCCCTGAGATATAATCCTTGAACTTGTAGTCCTTCACTAGTTTGGGGGGGGGGGGCGTCACATACTCAGCTCTGAGTGGTTCATGCTGGCACTTGCAGTCCTTCACTTTTGTAAAATAAAAATGTTTTGGGGTATTTGCCATCTTATGAGCTCATTCACTTTTTCATAACTAACTAAATGCATAAAAGCCTATATGATTAGTAGTGAAAAAAACAGCACAACTTCATAAAAGTCATTACATTATACAGATTATTCACTTTTTATAAAAGCAGACTTAAAAAAAAACTATTTTTAGATCTCTTACATGCACCTCTTCAATAAACCCACTCACTGTGACATAAAGAATTTACTTTTGCTGAGGATGCAAAGTGACTGACTATACTTGTCACTGCAACGCAGTGTAAAGAACAAATTTCCACTCACCCTTAGCATTGCTCTGTGCTCCAGACACCATAGAGACCTTGGTGGAGAACAGCACACTGGCTGCACGGTGACAATTGCTGACTGTTTGATGGTAAGTTTCAGGCCTGGGGGTTCCCCTCATCCTCCTTTCTCCTATCACACACGGGAGGAAGTTAGGATGCTGCGGGGGATGGCAGGCGGGGCATTAGGCTCCGCCTCTGCCCGTTGCATGAAGTGTGGCTGGTCTGAAGTGCAGCCGGTCGCTGCCAAGTTAGCCCCATAATACTGGCTCTACAGCAAGTCGACGGCCATCGGGGACTGTTAGTCCGGGAGATGGAGCCGGGATACAGGGGGAGGCTTTTTTTCGTGCGGGGGGGGTATTTGGGCCAAAATACAGCGCTGCCTATGATACTGCTGGACCATCCTCAAAATACTTTTTTCCAGTTTTGAAGATAGAAACCAAGATAATGGATAGATTGATTTCAGGAACGGGTGGGATATCAGAGATGCATATCTTTTCATACATTTCAAAACCCTTTGACCAAAAAGGCCTAATGTGGCCACAACCACACCAAATGTGGGGAGCACTTACAGCTTTGATGCAACTCCAGCATTGGTCAGAGGCTATCAAAAAATGCTTTTTAGCATCAAGACAGATCTTTTGATAAGATTTTTCAATTTGTCTGTTGGAGAAAAGAGGACATTGAAAATGGATGGGTGAGTATAAAGGATTTTCTCCATTCCTCCTGGAATATTATCTTCCTAAAAGACATTCCTATTTGGAAGCAAAGTAGGGTCCTCCCTCTCAGCAGCTCATGAAGAATAGAAGTGGTGTGGTTAGGCTCACTCGTTTTGTTGAGGAGGTGTTCTATTGCAGTTAGGTCTTAGTTTCTTTGAGCAAAATGTGAGTGGGTCAGTGTTAATTACACTTTTCATGGCATAACACAGAAGGAATGACACATACCTGGGTATAATGACCTGTTACATTATCGCCTATAGGTCCAATTCCCCAGATCAGGTTTTCTCTCTCATTGTACCACTGTTCAATAGCCATGCTCCATTTTACACAGGCTGGTGAAACCAGTACATTCTCTCCATATGGGACTCCTTAGAGGAAAAACAATGGTAACCATTATAATTAATTTAAAAAGAAAAGGGAAATATGTATATAGATCGCAATGAGTGAAAAAAACTTCCAAACAGAGCTTTGGTTTTGCTTGTGAAAAAGATGTTTATTTGCAAATTAGTATAATAGGTATTTAAGGCTGGGTTCACACTAGTGCGCTTTCTGACATAGACACTGCTGTCTGTGCAAATCAAATGCGATGTCTGTGCAATGCGAATTCAACCATACAGATTTTATGGCAGAATTTGCTGCGCATTCGGACCAAAGTTGTGCAGGACCCTTTTTTTGGTCCGCATCAGAATCGGACCGCAGGGGTGTTCACACCCCTGCGATCCGATTCCTGTCCTAATTTCCAGTTCACACTGCGATATGCAAACCGATCAGGGGGTGTCATTAACTTTCCATTGACACCTGCAGCAATTTGCATAGGGCAGTGTGAACTGCCTGCGGAGGACATGCGATGTGGGAACCCGTGCTGGTGGATTCGCATGGGTTCTCACATTGCAGCAGTGTGAACCGAGCCTGAATCTTTTACACCATGAAAGATTAAAGCCCAACTGAAGTGAAAAGATTTTTTTCATTCTGGATAGGGTATGGAAGAGTGACCTTTTCTCAGGTTTTGTGTGCCCCCGAGAATTTCACCCTCACTTCCTGTTAGGACAGGAAATGATAGGAAGTCTCACCAACATGGGCCACAGACAAAGCACCAAAACACATCTAGGTTAGGAGTTAAGTGTCAGGGGTTACTTTTCATGGTTATAATACATATTCATTTTGTGTTATGTTGAATTTTTGGTATAGGTAGTTATGTTTTTGTGAGAGGATGACCTTCTTAGACATTTGTCATAGAAACAAGTGTCTCCACTGGAAGATTTCCCCTTTATTGGACATGTGCAGTTAGTTTGTTCCAAATTAATATTCGGACACATTTTTTGTTATTTTAGAGATTCGGATATATCCGAATTACAGTATAAACAAAGTTTACCGAATGCTCCGAATAACAAAATAAAATTTGTCCAAATTTCCGAAATTCGAATTGAAATTCTAATTTAATTTTACATCAAATTCCTTTTGTATTCGAACTGTAAAGACATTTCTGAAATCAAAGACTGTGTGTTATTAGAGTACAATTTTGAAATAATGCTGTTTTTGTTAAGCCAAACGTCATTTAAAGAGTCATTGTAATCATTTGCTGAATATTTTTCTTTTGTTTGTTCACTTTGCTGCATTTGAATCTAAAAAAAAATTTCGTTTTGACCGATTAAAAATGTATCGGTTTGAAAAAATTGGTAAATTTCAACCAAATTTAACGAAACTAAATAACTAGATTAACAAATCTAAACGAAACAAAAGTAAACAAATTTTTGACGTAATGCACAAGTCTACCCTTTATCCCTGTTCTAATAAAAGCTCAAAATATTTATGTTTTCTCCCACTTCTGGTGAATCAATCTTCCTAGCCAGGTCCCAAATACCAATAAACAGCGACTTTAACTATTCCTTACTCTATTAAAAATGAAAAAAAAAAGGGGGCGTGGCTACCGCGCAACTGAATGGACGCATGATTGTTTAGCTCTGCTCCAGAGACAAGAACCGGAGGCTTTGGCGAGCATACCGCCGCTCGAAAATAACTTTAAACTGATCCGGTGGCGTGGGTGAGGACCAGGGATGGCCCGCAAGAGGAAAGGAACGGCGCAATTGAATAAAGTGCAAGATTTCTTTCAGCCGAAAGGCCGAGGCCTAATCCAAGATGGCGCCGGCTCCGGGAGCTGCTCTCCCTCCTCAGTGAACAGCCCGCGCTCCGCGGCCTACAGCCCAGGATCGCAGCAGAGCCCAGACCACATCACACCAGGAGCATCCACTCCAGTATCCCGCAGCCCTGCAAAATCGAAGCCCCGCTTAGAGCAGGACTTACAGCTCAGTCGCACAATGCAGGACAGCATGGAAGAAACAAGGGAGCTGGTGGATCCTTTCACGGCCTTCCCCACCACGGGTAAGCCTGTTTCTGATACAACCTTAAAAGACATGTTAGTCTCCCTCCGCAGCTCCATGCACGCAGACATTATGCAATGTGTCACCAGTTTCAAAGCAGAGCTAGGAGCGGTGGGGGGCAGAGTTGCCCATATAGAAAAAAAAATGGGGGAGCTTGCTCAATCCCATAATAAACTCATTGATGCCCACAATGACCATGATGGTGAACTGGAGTGGTTGAGGTCAAAGGTCGCCGACCTCGAGGACAGGTCGAGACGCAATAATGTGAAAATTAGGGGGGTCCCTGAGACAGTCCTCCCGACACAACTGCACCAATATGCACTTGACTTAATCAAAACGTTTCTGCCTGCAGTGCCTGATACGGACCTACATGTGGACCGCATTCATAGACTGCCCAAACCCTCGCATCTGCCTGATAACATCCCACGGGACATCTTGATGCGGGTCCACTTTTTTCAAACCAAGGAACAGTTGATGGCGGACTTTCGCAAAAACCAACAACCGCCGGACAAGTTTGCGCACATTCAGCTATTCGCTGACCTATCGCAGCATACTATGCAAAAGCGCAAATCTCTCCTGCCGGTGACGAAGGCGCTTCGCAACCACAACATTCCCTACAGATGGGGCTACCCTGTCAAATTGACAATCACACACGAAGGCACCACCACCACTATCTCAGATGTAGATAAAGGGTTCTCCCTGCTCAAGTCATGGGACATTATACCTGAACACCCGCCGGAAACATCCTCTCACCCACAGCACTCAGGTGCACAGTCTGAGTGGCAGACGGTAACAAAAAAGAAGACCAAGAAACAACAAGATGCTAAAGCTTCCATGACCAAGTCGTGAACCAAATTTATATAATAGAAGTTCTTGTACTCTGGAGTTCTCAGTTGTGAACCTCTCTTTCACCCCTTCAAGTTATGGGCAATTGCTGTGCCCTCAAGTTCAAATGTGTATATGTTTTCATATTACGTTGTTTGCTTTTTTACAGACTTATCCTAACCCATCTTTCCATCCTAAATTTCCCTTTTTTTCCCCGGTCCGGTCGACACCCTGCCTACACCATCGTCATCCCTATGGAAGCAGAAAGTCTCCGCAGAGATACCCTCAACCCACGTCTAGGGACGTCTCGGATGCCATCATCATCGCACTTCTCTCACCACACACCAATGGCAGTTAACATAATTTCGTTCAATGTGAACGGCCTTAACCACCCAGCTAAAAGATCTGCGGTGTGGAAAGAAGCTCTTAAACTGCAGGCTGACGTCCTGTGCCTTCAAGAGACACACTTCTTGCACAGCGACCCCCCGAGGTTCTGCCATAAAAACTTTCCCCACATCTTTACGGCATCAGCTTCATCTAAACAAAAAGGGGTTCTCATCGCCATACGTGACTCTGTTGCATTCAATTTTACGTCCTCAATAGCTGATCCTGAGGGCAGGTTTATAATCATTATTGGAGAGATAAACAGCAAACCATTCACAATTGTGAACCTCTACGCCCCCAACTCTCACCAACTACGGTTCCTACGCAGACTATATTCCAAAATATCTCAAGTCAGAAAAGGCTCCCTGATTGTCTGTGGGGACCATAACCTTTCGCCCGACCATACCATGGACACAACATCATCGGCCAAACGGCCACCTCCTCCACTTCAACCCCTACTCAATACTGAGGACATTTACGACGTCTGGAGGTGCCAGCATGCCGACGAACGAGACTACTCCTATCACTCGCCCAGGCACAATTCATACTCCAGGATTGACCTGATCCTGGTGGATAAAGCTCTTTTGCAGGCTGTGTCTTCCTCCACCATCCATGACATCACTTGGTCAGACCATTCTCCGGTATCTATCACGGTGGTGGAGGGACACACGCCAAGCCCGCATACATTTGGCGTGCTAACTCCAGGGTCTTTCGCAATCCCTCGCATGTTAAACATCTGGAAAAAAATCTATCTGACTTTTTTGATATCAACAATGCTTCTGTTTCAGATACTAATACGGTTTGGTGTGCCCATAAGGCGCTTGTTAGAGGTTTAATCTTACAGATATGTGCAAGAGAAAAGAGGCAGAGGACACAAAAACTAGATCTTCTTATTAAAGAAATTAACACATTAGATGTGATCAACAAGAAAAATTCAGATCCCCAATCAGCCCAAAAATTGTCCCAACTCCGTTCTGATCTCAGGCTTCTCCTTGTCCAACAATTTGACAAACATGTGCATTACCTGAAATTATCCCATTACTCATCAGGTAACAGGGCAGGTAAATATCTTGCACAGAGACTTAAGGCAGCCAGGTCCAAAGCTAAAATTGCTTACCTCCTGCATCCCACAAGTAAGGCTAAGTTGTTTAACCCCAAGGACATCGCCAACTCCTTTGCTACATATTACTCATCCCTGTACAACCTAGCCAAGGATGATACCACTACCCAACCAACAGACCAGAACATCCAATCCTTTCTAGATAGTATAAATCTCCCCGCTCTTACCCTGCTGCAACTTGAGAACCTGAACGCTCCAATCTCCGAAACTGAGATCAGGAAGGCTATCAAGGAACTCCCATCAGGCAAATCCCCAGGGCCTGACGGACTACCCAATGACTACTACAAATCATTACAATCATCCCTGACTTAACCCCTCCAACAGATATTTAATGCTGCTGTGTCCTCTGCCTCTTTCCCCCAGGAAATGTTGAAAGCATTTGTAGTAACCATCCCCAAACCAGGCAAGGACCCTACAACCCCCGCAAATTTTAGACCAATATCTTTGCTTAATACGGATGTCAAGTTGTATGCGAAAATAATAGCCCATAGACTGCTTCAGGTACTCCCTACCCTCATTGGGCCTGACCAGTCCGGCTTTACTCCGGGCAGGCAGGCCTCTGATGCCACCAGGAGAGTTCTTGACGTTATGCAATACGCACAAGCCTGTCGAGCGCCTTCCCTGCTCCTCTCGTTGGATGCGGAGAAGGCGTTCGACAGGGTGCATTGGGGCTACATGAAACACACACTTCTAAAATTTGGCTTCACAGGCCCAATACTGTCCGCCATTCTCGCCCTATACTCATCCCCCTGTGCCCAGGTCTATACCTCAAACATGCTCTCAGAAACCTTTACCATTACCAATGGTACGAGGCAGGGATGCCCACTTTCCCCTTTCATATTCAATCTAATGATTGAACCACTAGCAGAAAAAATTAGAACACATCCCAACATCTCAGGCTTTAATATCCAAGGACAGTCCCATAATATAAACCTTTTTGCTGATGACATAATTCTTTTTTTAACATCTCCAGAACATTCTCTTCAATATGCCCATGACACCCTTATTGACTTTAGTAATATTTCTTTCTATAAAGTTAACTGCACAAAATCTACTATTCTAGAACTAGGGATCCCACCCCCGGTCAAATCTTACCTGCAACGGTCCTTTCCTTATGTCTGGAGCAGCGATAGCATCACATACCTCGGAATTAAACTAACCAGAAACCTCCAAGACCTGGCAGCAGCCAACTATCTACCATTAATAGACAAACTATCTAAAGAGACCAAAAGGCTGTCTAACACAGACTTAACTTGGACCGGACGCCTAGCATCGTTCAAGATGCTATTGCTGCCTCAGATCCTGTACATTTTTAGAACCTTAGCAGTCCCAGTCCATAAGACTCATTTCAAAGCTCTTAACTCATTAATGACCTCCTACATCTGGAAATCCAAGAAACCTAGATGCTCAAAAGCCCAGCTAATAAAACACAGATCAGCGGGAGGGATGGGGCTAGTTGACATAGAAGACTACTTCAGAGCCGCCTCACTTACACAGATATCCAAATGGTTTAACCCTTCTCCGGACCATCTCTGGTGCGGAATTGAACAGGCCCTACATCCCATAAACAACTTAAAAGAACTACTCATGGTAGACACCTGGAAAAAGTTCCCACTCAAGACCCTTCCCCTCTCCATTCAGGCGACTTTATGGGCCTGGAGGGAACTGGGAAAAGTCTCAGCAAACACCGATGACCTGGTGACCATCCCGTTCCCAATCAATACACTGTCCCACGCGGTCCCGAACCTGAACGTCTCGAGCTGGTCTGACAGGGGGATCTTAACCTTAGATGACCTATTCGACAACGAGAACTTAATCCCTTTTGCCCTTCTAAAACAAAAGTTTGCCCTACCAAGCTCTGACCACTATAAATATATCCAAATAGCACACTTTCTCCGAGCGGTCGGGACACGCCACATCGCCCTACCTAGGGCTGTGTGGCGTTTCTTCACTGACAACCCTACGCCAGCCAAGGGTATTTCCCTGTTTTATAACCTATTTCAGAATAAAATTACTTTCACAAAATCACAAGCCTTTTTGAAATGGGAGGCTGATTTAGGTGCTTCTTTCTCAGTCAAACAGTGGCAATGTTCCCTAAGCTCAGTGTACAAGGCCTCCAAATGCGTCAACCACTGGGAGTTGTCTCAGAAGATAGCTCTCAGATGGTACCTCACACCATACAGGCTATGTAAATTTGGAGCACTGACTTCCCAGTTATGTTGGAGAGGATGTGGAACGGTCGGTAACCTACTCCACATGTTCTGGACATGTAAACACCTATACAGCTACTGGAACTCTATCTTCCGTACCATATCAAACATCACCGGTGTCCTAACCAAACCTAACCCAGGTCTGGCGGTGCTAAACCTGGGAATAGATAACTTCCCTATAGAATTCAGAACTGTAATCACACATATCCTTTTGGTGGCTAGAACCCTAATCGCAAAGCATTGGAAAGACAACAAGGCACCAAATGTGTCAGAAGTTATAGCCAACACCAAAACACATTACGCTTATGAAGCCTTGCTAGCTGGGAAGTCAGGTAACTCTAATGTATTTAATAGGCACTGGGAATGTTGGACCTCCTGGTCGAAACAAAATTAATGATATAACCTTCTCTACTGTAACTCTTTATGGATGGTGGCGCTGGATGCCGTCCGGACCAATACTCCCCCCCCCTTTAACCTCCCCCTACCTCCCTTCCCACCTACCCCTTGTTATGTAATCTAAAAATTCTTATTCCACCCCACTAGGGGTACTTGCTGGTAATGAGTGCTGTCTGTTCAGCTGTCAATTTTTATGATATGTGTACGTCTTCATGCAAAACCGTCAAAGCTAATGTCCTCCATGTATACTTACACTGTGCAGTACCGTGCCATGTTTGTACAATGTTTCTCTTTCTTTCTTTTTCAATAAAAACTATTTACACAAAAAAAAAAAAAAATGAAAAAAAAAGATGTTATGGTTTTAGATATACACCATATTTCCAAAAGTATTGCGACACCTGTCTTTAAAGGCACATGTACTTTATTGGCATCCTAGTCTTAGCCTCCGTACACACGGTCGGAAATTCCGACCACAAAATCCGTCGGATTTTTTCCGATGGATCTTGTCCGACACTGGGGTTGCATACACACGGTCGGAAAATCTGATCATTCTGAACGTGGTGACATTCGTTGCGTAGGACGGAACTACGTAGAGGCTAGTAGCCAATAGCTTTGGTCTCATAATTTGATCTGAGCATGCGTGGCACTTTGTCCATCGGAATTCTCTACACACGATCGGAAAAAGTCAGATCAGATTTTTTTTGTCTGAAAATTTGAGAGCAGGATCTCAGATGTAAAGTCAGATGGAGCCCACACACGGGCGGATTTTCCGACAACATGGTCCGATCGGACATTTACCGTCGGAATTTCCGACCGTGTGTATGGGGGCTTAGTCTGCAGGGTTCAATATTGAGTTGGCCCCCCCTTTGCAGCTATACCAGCTTCAACTTTTCTGTGAAGGCTGTCCACAAGAGTAATGTAAGTTGTGGTCTTAAAATTTCCACTATCCATTGATATGGTAAAATCAAGGAAGCTAATCTGTTTGGTATCATATTCCCCTGTGAATAATATACTGTATTAATATCATTCTGATTCAGGCTTCTGAGGAATGGGACAAGTGTCTCTTCATTAGGGATGAGCCGAACACCCCCTGTTCGGTTCGCACGGGAACCTGCGAATAGACCTAAAGCTTGTGTGAACTTTAGAACCCTATTAAAGTCTATGGGACTCGAACATTCAAAATCAACCACTTGAGATTTCTCCCATAGACTTTTACAGGGTGCTCGCGGCTTTTCGAATTTGCCGCAAACACCCCAAATAGTTTGCTGTTCGCTGAACAGGTGAATAGGCAATGTTCAAGTCGAACATAAGTTCGACTCGAACTCGAAGCTCATCCCTACTAGACATGGGAACTGTCAAAAAATTAGTTTCGTTACGTTTCGTCCCGTTTCGTATATAAAAAAATTTGTAATTCGTAATTCGTGTACGAAATTCCGTTCGAATTCGTACAAAATACGAATTTCGTACGAATCGTAAATTTTTCGAATCGTTACGAATCGTTAGTAAAGTTACGAATCGTTACGAATCGTTAACGCGGCTAATGAATTGTCGGTTCTCGTAACACAGAGAACAATTCGAATCCAACAACAAATATTGAATTTCAATTTCAAGTTACGAATCATTACGAATCGTTACGAATAGTTACGAATCGTTAGTAAATCCAACTACAAATATCGAATTTCAACTAATATGAAAGAAATTATAATAGCGGATATAACGAATGCTTCGAATGCTTCGAATGAATTCGAGATTCAGTATATCTAATATAGAGAACTGTGACAAAAGAAGACCCCACGCCATTTTTAATTTTTTTTTGGCTGGGGTCCCCCTTAATATCCATACCAGACCTGAAGGGCCTGGTTATTGAATTTGGGGGGACCCCTACGCTTTCTTTTTTTTTATATCAATGAATGACTGTTCTCTGTGTTACGGAGCCGACAATTCAGTGATTTTAAATAGCTTTTTTTTCTGCAAAAATTACACTTTGTCATTCGAATCATTCGAATTCATTCAAATTCATTCGTTATATCTGCCATAATAATTTCTTTCGAATTAGTTGAAATTCGATATTGGTAGTTGGATTCGAATAATTTGGAGCTGAAATTCGTAAACTGAATTTTTCCTGCAAAAATGACACGTTGTCATTCGAATTCATTCGAATTCATTCGAATCATTCGTTATATCCGCTAGAATAATTTCTTTTATATTAGTTGAAATTAGATATTTGGTAGTCGGATTCGAATACATTCAGCGACGAAATTCGTAAACGGAATTTCGTATTCCGTACGGAATTCGTATTCGAAAAAATTCGTACTACAGATTCGTAAATTCGTACGAATTTCGAAAAATCAGTCACGCTCGGTGCAAACCGTGCCTCCATGGCAATACCCTTGTTTTGCTTGTAAAAATTATTCTTATACCAGAAGTAGTTGTGTGATAAGCAATAATCGAGACACTCTAATAAATATGCTCGTTGTTTACTCGGGAGATTACTCAATTGTTGTAAAGCCCAGTTAGTAGCTCTCGTTGCATCCTAATGCTCAATTATCGTGTAAAGGGAATTCACATCACTCTGTTACCCTATTCATTTTACCCATTGATGAATGTTTTTATTAGGGTTGCACTGATACATATACTAGTATTGGTGCCGATACCGAACATTTGCCTGAGTACTTGTACTTGTATGCTCTGATGACTAATCCGATACCTGGGCAGCCTCACAAATGATCGGTGAGGTGGTGGGGGCAGTTACAAGGACCGATCTCCCTGTATAGCAGGTCAATGCTGCTATTCCTCCTCTCCTTCCCATGGCTGTCAGCTGCTTTATTGAAAGCTATGCAGGGAGATTGGTGCTTGTAACTGCCCCCACCACAGCACCGATCACCCCCCACTGTCCCCTTTGTCCTCCTCTGGCTCCCTGGGTCCTCACCTGGGTCCTCTTCCAGCTTCCCATGTCCTCCATGTCCTCCTCCGGTCCCCCGTCCCAGATCTGTCAGTATGGAGAGCAGAGGAAGGAGCCAGTAAATATGTAATTTACCGGCTCCTCCCTTTTCTGAATGAACAGAGGCAGTGATCAATGCCTCTGTCCATTCATAACTGAGCATTGTAAACTGTGTTTATGATGCTTCAGTTTATAAATGCAGAGGAGCCCCTGTCTCCTGTCCATTCATCTTCAGCGCAGCTGAGGCTGCAGAGAAAGGGACTGGGGAAAATGTGTCCTTAGTGCCTTTCCCAGTCCCAAAGGGGAGATGTCAGGGGTCTAAACCAAAGACATATCTCACCAAAGCTCCCGCAACAGGGCTGATAAAAAAAAAGAAATATATATTTATATATATATATATATATATATATATAAATATATATTATCAGCCCTGTTGGGCTCTGTACAGTTCTGTACATTGCTGCAAGTAAAACGCTATATAGTTCTGTGCGTTACTGCAAGTTTAGCGCTGTATATTTAATTGCGTTACTGGAAGTATCATGCCGTATAGTTCTGTGTGTTACTGCAAGTTTAACGCCATGTGGTTCTGTGCGTTACTGCAAGTTTAATGCCATACATTTCATAGCATTACTGCAAGTTTAATGCCATATATTTCATAGCATTACTGTAGGTTTAACGTCATATAGTTCTGTGCGTTATTGCAAGTTTACCGCTGTATATTTCATTGCATTACTGCAAGTTTAACGCCAAATAGTTCTGTGTGTTACTGCAAGTTTAACTCCATATAAATCTGTGCATTACTGCAAGTTTAACGCCGTATATTTAATTGCATAACTGCAAGTTTGACGCCATATATTTCATTGCATTACTGCAAGTTTAACTCCATATAGTTCGGTGCGTTACTGCAAGTTTAATGCTGAATATTTCATTGCATTACTGAAAGTTTAACGCTGCATAGTTATGTGCATTACTGCAAGTTTAACGCCATATAGTTCTGTGCGTTACTACAAGTTTAACGCCATATATCTAATTACATTACTGCAAGTTTAACGCCATATAGTTCTGTATGCATTACTGCAAGTTTAACGGAACGTAGTTCTATGCGTTACTGCAAGTTTAACGCTGTATATTTCTGTGCATTACTGCAAGTTTAACGCCATATAGTTATGTGCGTTACTACAAGATTAACACCATATAGTTATGTGCGTTACTGCAACTTTAACGCCATATAGTTGTATGTGTTACTGCACGTTTAACGCCACATAGTTCTGTACGTTACTGCAAGTTTAACGCCACATAGTTCTGTGTGTTACTACAAGTTTAACACCATATATATAATTACATTACTGCAAGTTTAACGCCATATAGTTCTGTATGCATTACTGCAAGTTTAACGGAACATAGTTCTATGCGTTACTGCAAGTTTAACGCTGTATATTTCTGTGCATTACTGCAAGTTTAACGCCATATAGTTATGTGCGTTACTACAAGATTAACACCATATAGTTATGTGCGTTACTGCAACTTTAACGCCATATAGTTGTGTGTGTTACTGCACGTTTAACGCCACATAGTTCTGTACGTTACTGCAAGTTTAACGCCACATAGTTCTGTGCATTACTGCAAGTTTAACGCTGTATGGTTCTGTGGGTTACTGCAAGTTTGACATCATATAGTTCTGTGCGTTACTGCAAGTTTAACGCTGTATATTTCATTGCGTTACTGCAAGTTTAACACCATATAGTTCTGTGTGTTACTGCAAGTTTAATGCCGTATATTTCATTGCATTACTGCAAGTTTAACGCCATATAGTTTTGTGCATTACTGCAAGTTTAACGCCCTATAGTTCTGTGCGTTACTGCAAGTTTAACGCCCTATAGTTTTGTGCATTACTGCAAGTTTAACGCCATATAGTTCTGTGCGTTACTGCAAGTTTAATGCTGTATATTTGATTGCATTACTGCAAGTTTAACGCCATATAGTTCTGTGCATTACTGCAAGTTAAACGCCAAATAGTTCTCTGCTTTACTGCAAGTTTAACGCTATATATTTCATTGCGTTACTGCAATTTTAACATTGTATATTTCATTGCATTACTGAAAATTCAACGCCATATAGTTATGTGTGTTACTGCAAGTTTAACGCTGTATATTTCTTTGCATTACGGCAAGTTTAACGCTGTATAGTTCTATTCATCACTGCAAGTTTAACGAAATATAGTTCTGTGCATTGCTGCAAGTTTAATGCCATATAGTTCTGTGAGTTACTGCAAATTTAATGACATATAGATCTGTGTATTACTGCAAGTTTAACGCTATATATCTCATTGCATTACTGCAAGTTTAACGCCGTATATTTCATTGCATTACTGTAAGTTTAACGCCATATAGTTCTGTGCATTACTACAAGTTTAACGCCGTATATTTCATTACTGCAAGTTTAACACCATATAGTTATGTGTGTTACTGCACGTTTAACGACCACATAGTTCTGTGCGTTACTGCAAGTTTAATGTCATATAGTTCTGTGCGTTACGGCAAGTTTAATGCTGTATATTTGATTGCATTACTGCAAGTTTAACGCCCCATAGTTCTGTGCGTTACTGCAAGTTTAATGCCCTATAGTTCTGTGCATTACTGCAAGTTTAACGCCATATAGTTCTGTGCATTACTGCAAGTTTAACGCCATATAATTCTATGCATTACTGCAAGTTTAACGCCAGATAGTTCTGTGCGTTACTGCAAATTTAACGCTATATATTTCATTGCGTTACTGCAAGTTTAACGCTGTATATTTTTATTGCATTACTGAAAATTTAACGCCAGATAGTTCTGTGTGTTACTGCAAATTTAACACTGTATATTTCTTTGCATTACTGCAAGTGTAACGCCATATAGTTTTGTGCATTACTGCAAGTTTAACGCAATATACTTCTGTGCGTTACTGCAAGTTTAATGCTGTATATTTGATTGCATTACTGCAAGTTTAACGCCATATAGTTCTGTGCATTATTGCAAGCTTAACGCCAAATAGTTCTCTGCATTACTGCAAGTTTAACGCTATAAATTTCATTGCGTTACTGCAAGTTTAACACTGTATATTTAATTGTATTACTGAAAATTTAACGCCATATAGTTATGTGTGTTACTGCAAGTTTAACGCTGTATATTTCTTTGAATTACTGCAAGTTTAATGCCATATGGTTCTGTGCATTACTGCAAGTTTAACGCCACATAGTTCTGTGTGTTACTGCAAGTTTAACGCTGTATAGTTCTATTCGTTACTAAAAATTTAACGACATATAGTTCTGGGCATTTCTGCAAGTTTAATGCTGTATATTTCATTGCATTGCTGCAAGTTTAACGCCATATAGTTCTGTGCGTTACTGCAAGTTTAACGCCCTATAGTTCTGTGCATTACTGCAAGTTTAACGCCCTATAGTTCTGTGCATTACTGCAAGTTTAACGCCCTATAGTTCTGTGCATTACTGCAAGTTTAACGCCATATAGTTCTGTGCATTACTGTAAGTTTAACGCCAGATAGTTCTGAGCATTACTGCAAGTTTAACGCCAGATAGTTCTGAGTGTTACTGCAAGTTTAACGCTATATATTTCATTGCGTTACTGCAAGTTTAACGCTGTATATTTCTTTGCATTACTGCAAGTTTAACACCATATAGTTATGTGCATTACTGCAAGTTTAACGTAATATACTTCTGTGCGTTACTGCAAGTTTAATGCTGTATATTTGATTGCATTACTGCAAGTTTAACGCCATATAGTTCTATACGTTACTGTAAGTTTAACGCCACATAGTTCTGTGTGTTACTGCAAGTTTAACGCTGTATAGTTCTATTCGTTACTGCAAGTTTAACGCCAGATAGTTCTGAGCATTACTGCAAGTTTAACGCCAGATAGTTCTGAATGTTACTGCAAGTTTAACGCTATATATTTCATTGCGTTACTGCAAGTTTAACGCTGTATATTTCTTTGCATTACTGCAAGTTTAACACCATATAGTTATGTGCATTACTGCAAGTTTAACGTAATATACTTCTGTGCGTTACTGCAAGTTTAATGCTGTATATTTGATTGCATTACTGCAAGTTTAACGCCATATAGTTCTATACGTTACTGTAAGTTTAACGCCACATAGTTCTGTGTGTTACTGCAAGTTTAACACTGTATAGTTCTATTCGTTACTTCAAGTTTAACGATATATAGTTCTGTGCATTACTGCAAGTTTAATTCTGTATATTTCATTGCATTGCTGCAAGTTTAATGCCATATAGTTCTGTGCGTTACTGCAAGTTTAACGCCGTATATTTCATTGCATTACTGCAAGTTTAACAATATATAGTTCTGTGCATTACTACAAGTTTAACGCTGTATATTTCATTACTGCAAGTTTAACACCATATAGTTATGTGCGTTACTGCAAGTTTAACGACCACATAGTTCTGTGTGTTACTGCAAGTTTAATGACATATAGTTCTGTGCGTTACGGCAAGTTTAATGCTGTATATTTGATTGCATTACTGCAAGTTTAACGCCCTATAGTTCTGTGCGTTACTGCAAGTTTAATGCCCTATAGTTCTGTGCATTACTGCAAGTTTAACGCCATATAGTTCTGTGCATTACTGCAAGTTTAACGCCATATAATTCTATGCATTACTGCAAGTTTAACCCCAGATAGTTCGGTGCGTTACTGCAAATTTAACGCTATATATTTCATTGCGTTACTGCAAGTTTAACGCTGTATATTTTTATTGCATTACTGAAAATTTAACACCATATAGGTATGTGTGTTACTGCAAATTTAACACTGTATATTTCTTTGCATTACTGCAAGTGTAACGCCATATAGTTCTGTGCATTACTGCAAGTTTAACGCAATATACTTCTGTGCGTTTCTGCAAGTTTAATGCTGTATATTTGATTGCATTACTGCAAGTTTAACGCCATATAGTTCTGTGCATTACTGCAAGCTTAACGCCAAATAGTTCTCTGCATTACTGCAAGTTTAACGCTATAAATTTCATTGCGTTACTGCAAGTTTAACACTGTATATTTAATTTCATTACTGAAAATTTAACGCCATATAGTTATGTGTGTTACTGCAAGTTTAACGCTGTATATTTCTTTGAATTACTGCAAGTTTAATGCCATATGGTTCTATGCATTACTGCAAGTTTAACGCCACATAGTTCTGTGTGTTACTGCAAGTTTAACGCTGTATAGTTCTATTCGTTACTAAAAGTTTAACGACATATAGTTCTGGGCATTTCTGCAAGTTTAATGCTGTATATTTCATTGCATTGCTGCAAGTTTAACGCCATATAGTTCTGTGCGTTACTGCAAGTTTAACGCCCTATAGTTCTGTGCGTTACTGCAAGTTTAACGCCCTATAGTTCTGTGCATTACTGCAAGTTTAACGCCATATAGTTCTGTGCATTACTGTAAGTTTAACGCCAGATAGTTCTGAGCATTACTGCAAGTTTAACGCCAGATAGTTCTGAGTGTTACTGCAGGTTTAACGCTATATATTTCATTGCGTTACTGCAAGTTTAACGCTGTATATTTCTTTGCATTACTGCAAGTTTAACGCCATATAGTTCTGTGCATTACTGCAAGTTTAACGTAATATACTTCTGTGCGTTACTGCAAGTTTAATGCTGTATATTTGATTGCATTACTGCAAGTTTAACGCCATAAAGTTCTATACATTACTGTAAGTTTAACGCCACATAGTTCTGTGTGTTACTGCAAGTTTAACGCTGTATAGTTCTATTCGTTACTGCAAGTTTAACGACATATAGTTCTGTGCATTACTGCAAGTTTAATTCTGTATATTTCATTGCATTGCTGCAAGTTTAATGCCATATAGTTCTGTGCGTTACTGCAAGTTTAATGCCATACAGTTCTGTGCATTACTGCAAATTTAATGATATATAGGTCTGTGTATTACTGCAAGTCTAACGCCGTATATTTCATTGCATTACTGCAAGTTTAACAATATATAGTTCTGTGCATTACTACAAGTTTAACGACGTATATTTCATTACTGCAAGTTTAACACCATATAGTTCTTTGTGTTACTGCAAGTTTAACGGCCACATAGTTCTGTGCGTTACGGCAAATTTAATGCTGTATATTTGATTGCATTACTGCAAGTTTAACGCCATATAGTTCTGTTTGTTACTGCAAGTTTAACTCTGTATAGTTCTGTGAGTTACTGCAAGTTTTATGCCATATAGTTCTGTGCGTTACTGCAAGTTTAATGCTGTATATTTAATTGCATTACTGCAAGTTTAACACCATATAGTTCTGTGTGTTACTGCAAGTTTATTGCCGTATATTTCATTGCATTACTGCAAGTTTAACGCCGTATAGTTTTGTGCGTTACTGCAAGTTTAACGCCCGATAGTTCTGTGCGTTACTGCAAGTTTAACGCTCTATAGTTTTGTGCATTACTGCAAGTTTAACGCCATATAGTTCTGTGCATTACTGCAAGTTTAACGCCATATAGTTCTGTGCATTACTGCAAGTTTAACGACATATAGTTCTGTGCATTACTGCAAGTTTAATGCTGTATATTTCATTGCATTACTGAAAATTTAATGCCATATAGTTATGTGCGTTACTGCAAGTTTAATGCTATATAGTTCTGTGCATTACTGCAAGTTTAACGCAATATAGTTCTGTGCGTTACTGCAAGTTTAATGCTGTATATTTGATTGCATTACTGCAAGTTTAACGCCAAATAGTTCTGTGCGTTACTGTAAGTTTAATGCTATATATTTCATTGCGTTACTGCAAGTTTAAAGCCGTATATTTCATTGCATTACTGAAAATTTAACGCCATATAGTTATGTGCGTTACTGCAAGTTTAATGCTGTATATTTCTTTGCATTACTGCAAGTTTAATGCCATATAGTTCTGTGCGTTACTGCAAATTTAACGCCATATAGTTCTGTGCGTTACTGCAAGTTTAATGATGTATATTTGATTGCATTACTGCAAGTTTAACGCCATATAGGTCTGTGCATTACTGCAAGTTTAATGCCAAATAGTTCTGTGCATTACTGCAAGTTTAACGCTATATATTTCATTGCATCAGCACCAGTTAAAATGTGGGCAACTCGGCGGAGACACTGCAGCATTTAATCGCTCATGTGTGCCAGGCTGCCCAGAGGCAACAAAAAGCTGTCCTCTGTGGGAGGTGTATCATCTGTGTCACCTGTATCCCCCAGCCACGCACCAGTGATGGCCATGAGCTGGTCTGGGTGCCACCCTGCTGTGAACATGGTTCCTCCTCCTCCATCTCCTCCTCATCCTCCACCTCTTCATCCTCCAGAACTGTGCCCTTGCTGCCGGAAAATTGTGTACCTGGCGTTTGTTGGTGCAGGAACCCACCCTCGTAGCCACTTGAGAATGACTGCCCTGAAAGCCTTGGAAATTATCCCTGTTCCTTCTCCTCCTCCTCCTTCTCCTGTGCCACATCCTCTTCCATCATCGCCAGAAGCGTTTTTTCAAGGAGGCATAGAACTGGGATAGTAATGCTGAGAACGGCGTCATCAGCACTGGCCATGTTGGTGGAGTACTGGAAACAGCGCAACAAGGCACACAGGTCTTTCATGGAGGCCCAGTTATTGGTGGTGAAGTGGTGCTGTTCCACAGAGCGACTCACGCGTGAATGCTGCAGCTGAAACTCCACTATCGCCTGCTGCTGCTCGCACAGTCTGGCCAGCATGTGCAAGGTGGAGTTCCACCTTGTAGGCACGTCACATGTGAGGCGGTGAGCGGGAAGGCCGAAGTTAAGCTGCAGCGCTGACAGGCGAGCAGCAGCAGGGTGAGAATGCCAAAAGTGCGCACAGACGGCCCGCACTTTCTGCAGCAACTCTGGCATATCGGGGTCATTTTTAAGGAACCTCTGCACCACCAAGTTCAGCACATGCGCCAGGCAAGGGATGTGTGTCAAACCGGCTAGGCCCAGAGCTGCTACAAGATTTTGCCCATTATCGCACACCTCCAGGCTGGGTTTGAGGCTCTCTGCCACCAACCACTCATTCGTCTGTTGTTCCATGTCCCTCCACAACTCCTGCGCTGTGTGGGGTTTTCCCCCCAAACAGGAAAGTTTTAAAACTGCCTGCTGTTGTTTACCCCTGGCTGTGCTGAAGTTGGTGGTAAAGGTGTTATGCTGACCGGATGAGGAGGCGGTTGCGGAAGCGGAGTAGGAGGAGTTAGCAACAGGAGGCAAACTGAAGCGCCCTGCAATCCTCGGTGGTGAAAGGACATGCGCCAAACTGCTATCCGCCTCAGGCTCAGCCGCCACTACATTTACCCAGTGTGCTGTTAGGGAGATATAACTTCCCTGACCATGCTTAGGAAAAATAGTGGCAGCTGGGCACGACGTACTGTGGGACAGCCAATGCCATCAGGCTTTTAAAAAAAACTCTGCGTCTCCACCAGACGGAATGAGAGTATTTCAAAGGCGAGGAATTTTTATATGCTGGCATTCAGGGCCAGGGATCCCAGGTGGCTAGGGGGGTACTTCCTCTTCCACTCCAGTGTTTGGGAGATAGAGAGCTGAACGCTTCCCTGAGACATTGTGGAGATGGTTGGTTACCCAGGTGGTAGTGTTGCTGGCAGATCCTGTTTGAGGGTTGGCAGGTGCCACTGTCACTACAGAGGTGGATGAAGAGGCCGAGACTGCAGCAGAAGAGGAAGCAGGAGGAGCCAGAGACCTTTCTTGGTTTTTGAGGTGTCTACTCCACTGCAGCTTGTGCTTTGCACTGGTCATGCATGTTGTGCTCAGGTTGAGAACGTTTATGCCTCGCTTCAGGCTCTGATTGCCCAGTGTGCAAACCACTCGTGTCTTGTCATCAGCACATTGTCTGAAGAACTGCCACGCTAGGGAACTGCTTGGACCAGGCTTTGGTGTGCTCGGTCCCTTGCTGCGTTGGGCAGTAGCAGACGTACTGTCTAGGGGATGGACGCTCTGCTTTTGCACCCTGCTCCCTCTTCTGCTGTGCTGGTGGCTCTGTGCGACCACCGCTTCTTCCTCCGAACTACAATGGTCCCCTGCATGACGTTGATTCTATGTGGGGTCGAGGACCTCATCGTACTCCACATCATCTTCCACCCAGTCCCCTGCCCTCCTTGTCGGTCTGCACAATTGCGAAAGCAGCAGCAGTTGGCACCTGTGTTTCGTCAGCATCCGAGACGTGCTGCGATGGTCCTCCCATGTATTCATCATGAAACATAAGTGGTTGGGCATTAGTGCACACAATATCTTCAACTTCTGGGGCAGGGCTAGGTGGGTGGCCCTGGGAAACCCTGCTAACAGAGTCATCAAAAAGCAGAAGACACTGCTGCATGATTTGGTGCTCAGACTGCTTGGCTGATTTGCAAGGGGGTGAGGTGAAAGACTGATGGACATCGGCTGCAGGTGCCAACTCTGAACTATCATCAGGAGACTGGGTGGGAGACAATGTGAAGGAACCGGAGGCACTGTCAGCAACCCAATCTACTATCGCCTGTACTTGTCCTGGCCCCAACATCCGTACAGCCTCATTAGGCACGACCAAATACCGCTGCAGGCTCTGTCGCCTACTCGCACCTGAGGAAGGTGTTTCACTTGTGCGTGTAGCTGGCACAGATCGACCACATCCTCTCCCTGCAACAGGAGCTCCACCAGCAGCACCACAACCTGGGCCACGTCCCTTCTTTGACGTTCTCCTTATATTTTCCAAATTTAGGATCTTGCACTAAATGGGTGTTTTTGCAATAGAAGAATAAAAACCACAGTATGTAAACGGTGTATCTCACACCTACAGAGATGCAGAAAATGCTATTCAAAAAATATGTTTTTGCCCTAAAAAATCTTTATTTGAATAGCACAATAGAAGAAAAATATATAAATTGTGTATGTCACACCTGCAGATATGCAGAAAACACTGCAATTTTTTTTGCACTAAATGTGTGTTTTTGCAATAGCAGAATAAACCTAGAGTATGTAAATGGTGTATCTCAAAACCTACAGAAATGCAGAAAACGCTATTAAAAAAAATGTTTTTGCCATAAAAAAAGTGTTATTTGAATAGCACAATAGAAGAAACATATATAAATATGTCACACCTGCAGATATGCAGAAAACACTGAAAAATTTTTTTTGTAAACGTTGTATCTCAAAACCTAGAGAAATGCAGAAAATGCTATTCAAAAAAAAATGTTTTTGCCTTAAAAAAAAATTATTTAAATAGCACAATAGAAGAAAAATATATAAATTGTGTATGTCACACCTGCAGATAAGCAGAAAACACTGCACTTTTTTGGCACTAAATGTGTGTTTTTGCAATAGCAGAATACACCCAGAGTATGTGAACAGTGTATCTCAAAACCTACAGAAATGCAGAAAATGCTATTTAAAAAAAATGTTTTTGCCCTAAAAATGTTTTATTTGAATAGCACAATAGAAGAAACATATATAAATTGTGTATATCACACCTGCAGATATGCAGAAAACACTGCATTTTTTTGCACTAAATGTGTATTTTTGCAATAGCAGAATACACCCAGAGTATGTAAACAGTGTATCTCAAAACCTACAAAAATGCAGAAAATGCTATTCAAAAAAAATGTTTTTGCCCTAAAATGTTTTTATTTGAATAGCACAATAGAAGAAAAATATATAAATTGTGCATGTCACACCTGCAGATATGCAGAAAACACTGCAACATTTATTTTTTTGCACTAAATGTGTGTTTTTGCAATAGCAGAATACACCCAGAGTATGTGAACAGTGTATCTCAAAACCTACAGAAATGCAGAAAATGCTATTAAAAAAAAATGTTTTTACCCGAAAAATGTTTTATTTGAATAGCACAATAGAAGAAAAATATATAAATTGTGTATATCACACCTGCAGATATGCAGAAAACACTGCACTTTTTTTGCACTAAATGTGTATTTTTGCAATAGCAGAATGCAGATATGCAGAAAACACAAAAAAAATGTTTTTTCCCTAAAATGTTTTTATTTGAATAGCACAATAGAAGACAAATATATAAATTGTGTATGGCACACCTGCAGATATGCAGAAAACACTGCAACATTTATTTTTTTGCACTAAATGTGTATTTTTGCAATAGCAGAATACACCCAGAGTATGTAAACAGTGTATCTCAAAACCTACAGAAATTCAGAAAATGCTATTCAAAAAAAAAATGTTTTTGCCCTAAATTTTTTTATTTGAATAGCACAATAGAAGAAAAATATATAAATTGTGTATGTCACACCTGCAGATATGCAGAAAACGCCGCAAAATATTTTTTTTGCCCTAAATGTGTGTTTTTGGAAGAGCAGAATACACCCACAGTATGTACAGGGTGTATCTCACAGTAACATATGCAGTGCTGGTGCACTGAGCTTTCAGATAAAAGTTATATTTTCTCTGGCACTGGGCTCATGGCAGTGTAAAAAGACTGTGCACTGCAACCAACCAGGTAAATCTCTGTAGATTGCTGAGTTATTAGTATAGATTTCTGAATCTGGACTCCTAGATAATTCTCTCTCCCTCAAAGCAGAAACAGGAACCTTGCCCTACACTGTTTATCTTTTCTCTCAGTGCAGTGTAAAAAGCTTGTGCACTGCACCCACACAACTAAATCTATGTAGATCGCTGACTAATTAGAATAGATTTCATGAATCTGGACTGACTCCTATCATGTAATTCTCTCCCTCACAGCAACATCAGCCAGGAACCTTTCCCTACACTTTTTAAAGCAGAGTGACGTGCTGTGCTGTGTGCCTCTAGCTTATATAGAGTCTGGGTCACAATCTCTCATATCTGGCTGAATTAAAACAATTCTGCAAAGAAGAATGGGCCAAAATTTCTCCACAGCAATTTGAAAGGTCATGATACAGCATCTCAATTAGATTTAAGTCCAGGCTTTGACTAGGCCACTCCAAAACCTAAATTTTTCTTTGTTTGAACAATTTGGAGGTGGAATTGCTGTTATGTTTCGGATCATTGTCCTGCTGCATAACCCAAGTGCACTTGAGCTCACGAACTGATGGCCGGACATTCTCCTTTAGGATTTTCTCGTAGAGCTCAGAATTCATGGTTCCAGCAATTATGGTAAGTCGTCCAGGTCCTGGAGCTGCAAAGCAGCCCCAGACCATTACGCTACCACCACCATGTCTGAATGTTGGTATGATGCTCTTGTTATAAAATGCTGTATTTGTTTTATGCAAGATGTAACTGGATCAGTCCACAGAATATTTGCCTTAAAGTCTTGGGGATAATCAAGATGTTTTTTGGTAAATGTGAGATGAGCATTTGAGTTCTTTTTGGTCAGCAGTAGGGATGAGCCAAACAATCCCCGGTTCGGTTCGCACCAGAACCTTCGAACGGACTGAAAATTTGCGTGAACTTTAGAACCCCATTAAAGTCTATGGGACTCGAACGTTCAAAATCAAAAGTGCTAATTTTAAAGGCTAATATGCAAGATATTGTCCTAAAAAGGGTTTGAGTACCCGGCTCCTGCCCCAGGGGACATGGATCAATGCTAATTATTTTTTAAAAACGGTTGCTTTTTTGGGAGCACTGATTTTAATGATGATTAAAGTGAAAAAAAAGTGAAATATTCCTTTAAATATCGTGCCTGTGGGGTGTCTATAGTATGCCTGTGAAGGCGCACGTGTTTCCCGTGTTTAGAACTGTCCCTGCACAAAATTACATTTAACCGCTTCCCGACCGCCTCCTGTAGATATACGTCAACAGAATGGCACGGGCAGGCAAAAGCACGTACCTGTACGTCCCCTTTAATTTGCCTGCCCGGGGGGCGCGCGCGCGCCGCCAGCGGCGCGCGCGCGACCCGGTCGGGAGCTCCGTGACCACGGCCGCGGGACCAGCAGACCCGATCGCCGCTGGTATCCCGCGATCGGGTTACGGAGCGGAAGAACGGGGAGAGGTCTATGTAAACAAACCTCTCCCCGCGCTTCCTACACTGACTGTCAGTGATCGGCGGTTCCCTGTCATCGGGAACGCCGATCAATGACGTCAGACGTACAGCCACGCCCCCTACTGTAAAAAAAAACAGAACACGTCACACTGACTCCTCCCCGCCCCCTAGTGGTTAACCCCCTAACTACAACTGTCATTTACATAGGAATCAGTGCTATTTAAATAGCACTGATTTCTATATAAATGACAAATGTCACAAAAATGTGTCAAAAATGTCCGATGTGTCCGCCATAATGTCGCAGTCACAATAAAAATCGCTGATCGCCGCCATTACTAATAAAAAAAAAATATTAATAAAAATGCTATAAAACTATCCCCTATTTTGTAAACGCTATAACTTTTGCGCAAACTAATCAATAATCGCTAATTGCGATTTTTTTTACCAAAAATATGTAGAAGAATACGTATCGGCCTAAACTGAGGAAAAAAAAAGTTTTTTTATATATTTTTTGGGGATATTTATTATAGCAAAAAGTAAAAAATATTGCATTTTTTTCAAAATTGTCGCTCTATTTTTGTTTATAGCGCAAAAAATAAAAACCGCAGGGGCGATCAAATACCACCAAAAGAAAGCTCTATTTGTGGGAAAAAAAGGACGCCAATTTTGTTTTGGAGCCACGTCGCATGACCGCGCAATTGTTAGTTAAAGCGACGCAGTGCCGAATTGCAAAAAGGGGCCTGGTCCTTTGGCTGCCAATTGGTCCGGGGCTGAAGTGGTTAACGTAAAAAAGTCATTTAAAACTGCTTGCGGTTTTAATGTAATGCCAGGTTCCGGCAATATGGATGAAAATCATTGAGAAAAATGGCATGGGTAGCCCCCCTACCCATTACCAGCCCCTTTGGGTCTTGTACGAATATTAAGTTGAACCCTGTACCCAAATTAAAAAAGGAAAGGCGTGGGGCCCCCAGGCCCTATATACTCAGAACAGCAGTATACAGGCTGTGCAAACAAGACAGGGACTGAGTAGGTTTGTTGTGTTAAGTAGAATCTGTTTGTAATTTTGAACTGGTACATATTTAAAGTATAGCTCCACGAATATGGCGCAACCGGCCCACAACGTTCTGGATTTGCCGAACAGGCGAACAGGCGATGTTCGATTCAAACATGCGTTTGACTCGAACACCAAGCTCATCCCTAGTCAGCAGTGGCTTTGGCCTTGGAACTCTCCCATGGATGCCATTTTTGCCCAGTATCTTCCTTATTGTTGAATCATTAACACTGATCTTACCTGAGGCAAGTGAGGCCTGCAGTTCTTTAGATGTTTTTCTGGGTTCCTTTATGACCTCCTGGACGAGTCATCGTCATGCTCTTCGAGTAATTTTTGTAGGCCAGCCACTCCTGGGAAGGTTCACCACTGTTCCAAGTTATCTCTATTTGTAGTCAATGGCTCTCCCCGTTGTTCACTGGAGTTCCAAAGCCTTAGAAATGGCTTTGAAAACCCTTGGTAGACTGATACATGTACATTAATTTGTTTTTAATCTGTTCTTTATTTTTTTTTAGATTGTGGCATGATGTGTGGCTTTTTGTGATCTGTTAGCGTGCTTCACTTTGTCAGATAGCTTCTATTCATGTGATTTCTTGATTCAAATGGTCTGGCAGTAATCAGACCTGGGTGTGGCAAGTGAAATTTAACTCGGCTTTCCAAAATAATTGTGGTTAATCATAGTTCATTCATCATTTAGCATGGGGGGGGGGTTACTTTTTCACATAGGGCCAGGCAGGTTTGATCAGCTTTTTTCCCTTAATAAATGAAATAATAATTTAAAAACTGCATCTTGGATTTACTTGGGTTATCTTTGTGTAATATTAAAATGTGTTTGATGATCTGAATCATTTAAGTGTGAGAAATATGCAAACAAATTTAAAATCAGGAAGGGGAAAATACTTTTTCACAGCACTGTATATACAGTATATATATTTATTTATTATGTTTTTTGTTTTTTTTCAAAGACAGGTCAAGAGGAAAGCACACACCCGACATGTAACATTATTTTTCAGGTGAAAAGCAGGCAAGGAAGATCACCCAAACTCCAATATATAAAAAACAAAAAAGTCCAATCTACAGCACCTCAACCATAGTCCATGTGGGTTATATTACATGGAAGAAACCAGTCAGAAAATAAGGATAGGCTATCCCAACATAAATCCTCTATTTATTTGCCACAGTTACCAGTTGCTAAGTTATTTAAGCAATGTGGCCACACTGTAGCCCAGTTAAGATTCATAGTAATTGATCATATGCCATGACTAAGAAGAGGGGGGAACAGGGAGCTAAGGTTTAAACAGAGGGAAGTGTGGTGGATTTCACAACTTGACACTATCTTTTCTAAGGGACTGAACAAAGATTCTGATTTACATCTGTTTTTGTAATTTTTTTTAAATGAAATGTCTTGTGTCTTGTGTGTTGCTAATTTCTGGTCTTTGAGAATGTGATTGAGGAGCTGCAGATTGGACTTTTCCATAGATAGACAGATACAGTAGATCCATAGATAGATAGATAGATAAATAGATAGATAGAAAGTTTTTTTTTACTTATTTTTAATACTATAAAAGTATCAAGCAATTACAGTATAAAACAAAGGCTCGCTGCCATCCACAGACTCCTTAAAGCTGAAATCATTATTTCCTGAATCAAGGCTTTAACATGAATGTGATTGCTATCTACCTGATCTAGCTGAGTACATTGTGTAGACAAGAATGTAAATCTGTGGAGGATAAGTGCAGCGCTATTACCTACTTCCCATCTGGCCACTGCACATATACGGCCTGGTGGGAGCCTTCTACTTCTGATATGACGTCCCTGAACGTCCTTCAGAAGTAGGGGAATCGCGCACGCGTGCCTGCACAGCGGCGCAATCCCGATACGCTCGTGTCACCCGGACACGGCGCATCTCGGATCGGCAGGAGGGCTCTGTGATTGGCCCTCCTGATCACATGACGGCCGTGTCCAATCACAGCCATCATGTGATGTAAGCAAACAGACGGTTGCTAGGCAATCGGCTCTCCTCTCCTCACACGGAAGTCGTCGCTGAGGAGAGGAGAGCGGATCGCTGCAGCCGGCTGGTGATCAGTGAGTGTTAGCTGTTTTTTTACAGCTTTTTACTCACTGATCACCAGTCTAGTGTAAAACACAGTAAACACACATGTCCCCACAACATACATGTCCCCAAAACACACATGTCCCCAAATAATAAAAACACATGTCCCCCACATATGTCCCACTAAAATCACATGTCCCAATGATTATCTGCACACATATGTCCGTGATCACCTGCACACATCTGCACATGATCATTTGCGTACACATGTCCGTGATGACACAAACCAATTATTATAAACTTAACAGATTTTTTTTTACTAAAAACATGTAGCAGAATACATTTTGGCTTAAATTTATGACAAAATTCGATTTTATTGGATTTCTTTTAAAATAGAAAGAAGAAAATATATTTTTTTCCCAATTTCCGCTATTATTTCGCTTATAGCGCAAAAAAAAAAAAACGAAGTTGTGAATAAATACCACCAAAATAAAGCTCTATTTGTGCAAACAAAATGATAAAAATTTAATTTGGGTACAGCGTCGCATGACCGCGCAATTGTCACTGAAAGTGTGATAGCGCTGAAAGCTGAAAATTGGGCTTGGAAGGAAGGGGGCGAAAGTGCCCATTATTGTAGTGTTTAAATGTAATATATAAACAACTATAAATAACCACATCAAACTATATACCATACATGAAGATATAGTAATATAAGTGATATACAAACAAGTGGGTAATAGGTGACTGATTAGAACTGAATCAAATCTAGCAAAAGTCCAGATAAGTATCCAAAAAAGTGAAGTCCAAATATAAGTGACTGAAAAATAAATATGTCCATATGTGTCCATATGTGTCCAATCCAGCAAGTGACAAAAGTGAACCACCACCGACAGCACAAACTGCTTACCAGAAAGCTATGACGCACACAAGCATACACTTGGTGGGTCAAGCAGGCTTAGTAGTATAATTCCAGGGATCCCCAGTTAACAGTAATCAAATCGAATCTTTCCAGCGATTGTTTAACAGATCGAATCTTTCCAACGATCTTTCACAGGTAATAGGATCAGAGAATGACAAAGCTCGCCAAACAGGCCATTAATGAAAAGAGAGGGAGGAACATAGTGTAATTCTGTATAAAAAGGTATTTATTAAAATGAATGGTAGGAAATGCACTTACATGCTTCCAAAGTTACAAGCGCTTGTTAGGACATAAACAGCGGTGTTGAGTAAGTCAGAATACAGTCCTGACGTGTTTCGCTTGAATAAGCATCATCTGGGGTGCTGACTTACCCTCAAAACCGCAAATATATAGATGTTGGTGGCCCCCCTTACCTTAGACAGCTGTGAAACTGATCTGGAACGCAATCACCGTTTACTTCCGGTCTCCTAAAGATGGCGCCGCCGCGTGCATCTCAAGCCTCGGTTTGGAAACTGGAAGAACACAGCATAAGTATCTAGCCTCGCTACTGCACATGTAGGTGTGGCCCAAACCTTGTTTTGATTAATACAGGATCTAAATAGCATCGCTGAAGACAGCAAAGTACACAATAACAAAATGAGGAATTTAAAACATGGGAATATGACAAATTCCAATTAAGAAATGTACTAAATATTGTATCTAGCCTCCAGAGATATTTATATCTATGGGAAAAACAGTATGAAAAGAAAATACTGTCAGATAACAGACAAAAGTCTTGAAAAACTGGCAGTAATTGTATATTTAAAAAATATATTTTAAAAAATAAAAAATAACCGGAATAATTAACTGTTAAATATGTAAAAATGCCAAGTAAGAAGGGCCTCCCCAACAGACATGGTGTGTACAGAAATAAGCAATGAAAGACGGTTAAAAAAATATGTTATCCATTATGCTACAAATAAATCTAAATACATGAAAAAAAGGAGAATGACAATACTATTGTATAGAAATTAATACAAAACATCAAAAGAAAAACTTTTTGATTAAAATATAAAATGGTTAGATCAAAATCCCAATTGGGAATTTTGGCATTTTGCACCCAGGAAAAAATGACAAATTGTCAGATGGTACACCAACCCTGATTAATGAAGGCGTTGATGTCCCACTCGATATTAAGGCCAAAAGGGGAGTAAGTTTGCAATTTGTGGATCCAGTAAGTCTCTAGCCGTGACACCCCTCTGGTACGGGCACCTCCTCTCCAAGGGGGAGTGTACTTATCAATAATGATAAAGGATGAACCCTTGGGGTCACGGCTAAGAAACTTTCTGTAATGCCTTGGCACATTGTGTTTGATATCACCACCTTTTATCTTAGTGATATGTTCACCGTCCCTTTTCGGAAAGCGGACGAATGGTACGTCCCACATACTGCTTCCCGCAAGGGCAGGTGATCATATATACCACGTGAGTAGTGGCACATGTGCAAAAGGATTTTATTGGGTAGACCTTACCGGTAACATTGGAGGAAAAATCAACACTCTTATGACGCCCACATGCATTATGTTTACACACGTCACATCTTTTACAAGGAAAGTAGCCCATCATCTCATGAAAAAAGGAGGGAAGTATGGATGGATTAATAGTATTGGGCGCAATCTTTCCTTGGAGTGAAGGTATTCCTCTAAAAATTATTTTGGGTCTATCGGGGAGAATGGTATCAAGCACATGATCATTCTTAAGAATGCCCCAATGACGGTTGATTATATTTTTAACATATCTATGTTGGGTAGAGTATGTCGTGAGCATAGCACATTTAAATATATCCTGTGATTGTACAGGTAATTTCGGGATAAGAAGTGATTTTCTGTCTAATAGGGACACCTTTTGTAATTCAGTGTCCAATGCCAATTCCTCATATCCCTTTTCAAGGAATTTAAGTTTTAAAGTCGATGCCTCCATGAGGTATGTATTGAGGTCTGTACAATTCCTCCGCAGTCTCAAAAATTGGCTGCGGGGGACAGATTGTAACCACGAGCTGTGATGGCAGCTATCTGTGGAAATGAAACTATTACAGTCTGTACTCTTAAAATAGGTCTGAAAATTAAACTGTCCAGAGACAATCTCTATTTCTAAATCTAAGAAATGAATCTTAGAGTAACTAGACTCGTAAGTCAAAGCAATACCTCGATCGTTAGCATTCAGACAATCAAAAAAAACTCTCAATGACTCGGGGGTGCCCTTCCATAGGAGGATGTCGTCTATATATCTGACCTACAGGACTAATGAGGGCCTGTGTTCAGAGTAGACGACATCCTCCTCCCATTTGGCCATAAACAGATTGGCGAGGCTGGGGGCAAATGTGGCCCCCACAGCCACGCCTTTCTGTTGAAGAAAAAACGTATCGTCAAACCAGAAGTAGTTATGGGTGGTGGCGAACTCCAATAGTTCGATAACATACTTCTTTTGTTGACACATAAGCGAATCGTCACGTTCCAAAAAATGTGTGACTGCTTCTAAGCCTCTATCATGAGGTATGCAAGTATAAAGGGACGCAACATCCGCAGTAACCATAATCACGTCATCCTCTAATGTGATACTCTTCAACCGTCTCAAAGTGTCTGTAGTGTCTCTAAGATAAGAGGGCATACGTTTAACCACGGGTTGTAAATAAAAGTCCACATAACGGCCAATGCGTGAGGTTACCCAGTCGATCCCACTGATGATGGGTCGACCTGGTGGGCGGGTAATACTCTTGCAAATTTTTGGCAAATAATATAAAACGGGAATCCTGGGTGCAATAGGTATTAAAAATGTCATCTCCTTTTTATTCAAAATAAAACACTCATAACCCTTTAAAACGAATTTCCCCAAGCCTGCTTTGAAAGCATTGGTAGGATTATTGGGTAGTTCTCGATAAGTGTCTTGATCGTTAAGTAGACAATGCATTTCCTGAATGTAATCAGATCTGTCTAACACAACAATACCTCCCCCTTTGTCCGCGGGGCGGACTATAATGTCTTTTCTATTACAAAGTGACTGAAAGACAATTTTGGAAAAAGAATGGTTATAAATCTTTTTGGGGGGTAATTTAGCCAAATCTTTAAAGACTAAATCTCTAAAGATATTGACAGAAGGGGCTGCAGGTACTAGTGGAGTGTACAAGGAGGGGTTAGAAAGCCCGGAATGTACAGTACCAGATGTGGCAGCTCTAGGACATTATAGGGAGGAAGTGGAGGTAATGTACCTCTGAATATTAATTTTCCTCACAAACTTTTGTATGTCTATGAAAGTATGAAATTTGTCAAGAATTTTCTGTGGGGCAAACTTTAAACCTTTGTCCAAAACGGATAATTTGCGACTGGATAGTTCTTTGGAACTTAGGTTAAAGACCCCTTTACCCTTTAGGTCCTCTTTCTCTTTTCTTCTCTGAACTCTCCTCCCCCCTCGTACACCTCTCTTGTTTCTAGAGGCCTTCCCCTTGCTTTTGTGTCTGGATGAAAATCCCATTGTACATATGGGATTTCATGACTTTGACTATAAGGAGGTTGAGGATAATCATTCCTATCATAAGAACGTTTATTGGCATGCTGCGTATTATATAGTGGGGTGAACCTATTATAAGCTTTTTGGAGAACATAGGGAGGTAACATTTGCTGTCTTTGCACCTGTTCAGAACATGTCACCTCACTTTCCGTCCCAATGACAAATGTTTTTGGAAAAGTGGGGTTTTAATTGAAACAAGGATTGGTGATAAAGTATCAGTAGAGAGGAGATACCTTTTTCCCAAATTAAATCTAACAGGATAGAATTTCCCTTCCTAGGGGTAGATTTCCTCTCACTTCCTGTTTTCTCTTTCCATTTGCAAGTAGGAGTCGTTTGTAAGTTGGATGTTTGAAAGTAGGGGCCTGGCGTATATACTCTGCAGAAATTTGCCCTATTAGATGTTGGTGTAGCCACAAGACTGGTGGGCACAGGAATGGGCCCTGCTGTGAGTTAATAGATCAAGATTTGTAATTGCATGCACCTGTTGAACAGGGCAGAAAAATTGGGGGTGGTGGTGGTGGTGGTGGTGGACGGTTTTGCCACAAGACTGTAAGCTCTCACAGTTACTCTTGGTGGGCGCAGGAATGGGCCCTGCTGTGAGTTATTAGATCAAGATTTGTAATTGCAAGCACCTGATGAACAGGGCAGAAAAATTGGGCCTTTGGCGGTGGTGGTGGACGGTGTTGCCACAAGACTGTATGCCCTCATAGTTACTCTTGGTGGGCGCAGGAATGGGCCCTGCTGTGAGTTATTAGATCAAGATTTGTAATTGCAAGCACCTGATGAACAGGCAGAAAAATTGGGCCTTTGGCGGTGGTGGTGGACGGTGTTGCCACAAGACTGCAGGCCCTCATAGTTACTCTTGGTGGGCGCAGGAATGGGCCCTGCTGTGAACTATTAGATCAAGATTTGTAATTACCCGCCCCTGTTAAACAGGGGCTGAAAATTGTGCCTTAGGCACTGGTGCTGGTGCCACAACACTGCAACCCCTCACAGAGACTGTACTTGGAGCACAGCAGTCACACGTGTTGCGAAGCATTTTTTTAAAAAATTGTAAGTACACGCCCCTGTTAAACAGGGGCTGAAAAATTGTGCCTTAGGCACTGGTGCTGGTGCCACAACACTGCAACACGGCCCTCACAGAGACTGTACTTGGAGCACAGCAGTCACACGTGTTGCGAAGCATTTTTTAAAAAAATTGTAAGTACACGCCCCTGTTAAACAGGGGCTGAAAAATTGTGCCTTAGGCACTGGTGCTGGTGCCACAACACTGCAACACGGCCCTCACAGAGACTGTACTTGGAGCACAGCAGTCACACGTGTTGCGAAGCATTTTTTAAAAAAATTGTAAGTACACGCCCCTGTTAAACAGGGGGCTGAAAAATTGTGCCTTAGGCACTGGTGCTGGTGCCACAACACTGCAACACGGCCCTCACAGAGACTGTACTTGGAGCACAGCAGTCACACGTGTTGCGAAGCATTTTTTTTAAAAATTGTAAGTACACGCCCCTGTTAAACAGGGGCTGAAAAATTGTGCCTTAGGCACTGGTGCTGTGGCATGGATCATTGAGGAGGAGGAAGAGGATAGTCAGTGAACATAAGAGGACAGTCACTCAGCATCAGCATAGGCAGTCTTGAAGGGATGTGACATTAAAAATTATTCGGTTATATCCGCCTCAGGTGCCTGGTAGCTGGTGGTGATCCAAGACTGATTCATTTTGATGAATGTCAGTCGATCAACCGAGGCGGTGGACAGGCGCACCCTATGATCAGTCACAAATCCTCCAGCAGCACTGAATGTGCGTTCGGAAAGAACGCTGGAGGCAGGACAGGCCAGTAGCTCAATTGCATACTGTGCAAGCTCTGGCCAGTGATCCATCCTCAGGACCCAGTAAGCCAGAGGATTTTCGGTGGGAAAGGTGTCCAAGTCTGACCTTGCCCCAAGGTATTCCTGCACCATGTATATCAGACGCTGGCGATGGTTGCTGGAACCGATCATACCTTGGGGCTGCGGACTAAAAAATTGTCTGAACGCATCGGTCAGACGTCCACCTTCCCCACCGCTCCTTCTGCCACTGACCGAAGCCTCAGCAACTCGTCGCCCAGGACCAGGAGTTTGTAGCCTCCCAGTTTCTGGGAACGCGTTGCACAGACCTTTCTGCAAGGCCTCCCTGAGATGTCTCATCCTCTGCTCCCTCTGCGACGGCAAGATAAGGTCCGCAACCTTACCCTTGTACCGCAGATCAAGGAGAGTGGCCAGCCAGTAATGGTCCCTCTCCTTGATCCGAAGAACACGAGGATCCTTCCGCAGGCTTTGCAGGATCAGGGAGGCCATGCAGCGTAGGTTAGCTGAGGCATTCGGTCCGGAGTCTTCTGGGTCACTGAGGATGACATGATCGCCAGCCACCTCCTCCCAGCCACGTACAAGTCCACTGGCTTGTTGGGACTGTACATCATCCCTAAAAGACTGCTGCTGCTGATGCTGAGTGCCAGGCTCCACCTCCATGCTCACACAATCCTCCCTCCTCCTCCTCCTCCTCCTCCTCCTCATCCTCTTCCTGTGTGATGGGTGGGACAGAAGGAACACTGTCCGGATAAAGGGGGCCTTGAGAGGCAAGGAAGTCCTCCTCTTCCTGCCTCTGTTCTGCCTCAAGTGCCCTGTCCATTATCCCACGCAGCGTATGCTCCAACAGGTGGACAAGAGGGACAGTGTCACTGATGCATGCACTGTCACTGCTCACCATCCTCGTGGCCTCCTCAAATGGTGAGAGGACAGTGCATGCATCCCTGATCATGCTCCACTGACGTGGGGAAAAAAAACCAAGCTCCCCTGACCCTGTCCTGGTGCCGTAGTCGCAAAGGTACTCATTGATGGCCCTCTGCTGCGTGTGCAGTCGCTGCAGCATGGCCAACGTTGAGTTCCACCTGGTGGGCATGTCAGATATTAGGCGGTTCTTGGCAGGTTCAGCTCCTTTTGCAGCTCAGTCAGCGAGCACTGGCATTATAAGATCGGCTTAAATGCACACAGACTTTCCTGGCCTGCCTCTGGACATCCTGTAAGCGTGGGAACCTGCCCAAGAACCGCTGCACCACCAGGTTGAGGACGTGAGCCATGCAGGGCACATGGGTGAGCTGCCCCTGTCGCAGGGCGGAGAGGAGGTTGGTGCCATTGTCAGAAACGACCATTCCTGGCTTAAGCTGACGTGGCGTCAACCACCTCTCGGCCTGCCCCTGCAGAGCTGCCAGAACCTCTGGCCCAGTGTGGCTCCTGTCCCCAAACACACCAGCGCAAGCACGGCATGGCATCTTTTTGCCTGCGTACTTGCGTAGCCCCTTGTACGCCTACGGAGCACCGCTGGTTCCAAGGACAGAGCACTGGAGGAAGAAGAAGAGGAGGGGGTGGAGGAGAGAGAGGTGTGTCACAACCAGTAGCAGTAGTCGCGTTTTGGAGGCGTGGTGGCGGAACAACCTCCAACACTACTGCACCTTGTCCTGCATCCCTCCCAGCTGCCAATAGAGTGACCCAATGGGCCGTGAAAGAAAGGTACCGTCCCTGTCCATGCCTGCTGGACCATGAGTCAGCGGTAATATGCACCTTACCGCTGACCGCCCTGTCCAGCGAGGCATGGACATTGCCCTCCACATGCCGGTAGAGAGACGGAATCGCCTTCCGCGAGAAAAAGTGGCGTTTGGGAACCTGCCACTGAGGAACCGCACATTGAACAAACTCACGGAAGGGGCCGAGTCTACCAACTGAAAAGGCAGCAGTTGAAGTGCTAGCAATTTAGCAAGGCTAGCATTCAACCGCTGGGCATGTGGATGGCTGGGAGTGTACTTCTTTCTACGGTCCAGCAGCTGGGGCAGGGAAATTTGCCTGCTGCATTCGGACGTCGGTGTACTGCAAGTACTTGGTTGTGACACACCGAATTCTACACCTTCAGTCCTCTCAGAGCAGCTTTCAGAGAGGACTGAAGGTGTAGTGGGGATGGAGATCCCAGCTGAGGAGGAGCAAGGAGAGGTCCGCTTAGTTCTTTGGTGTGGGTCTTTTATGTGTGCCTGCCAACGAGCTGCATGGCAGGTCGCCATATGTCTGGTCATGCTTGTCGTGCCCAAGCGGCTGATGTTTTGGCCACGCGAGATACGCTTGAGACAAATATTGCAAATAGCAGTGGTGCGATCTGCTGCACTCGTCTCAAAAAAGGCCCACACCAAAGAACTTTTCTGATAACGTGCAGAGGCAGCGCCCTGCACAGGCGGAGCTCTGCGGTGTTGTACAGTTGCTGTGCTGGCCTCTACCTGGCCTCCAGGGGGCATCCTGCCTCGTTGGACATGTGACGCCGCATCCTCCTCCTCCTCGTCCTCCTCCTCATCCTCTCTCCCTTGAGGCACCCACGTGGAGTCAGTGACCTCATCATCCCCTCCCTCTTCACCACTAGAGCAAACCTGGCAGTAAGCTGCAGCTGGTGGAACTGTACTGCCAGATTCCTCAAGCTGGGTATCGTCATCCGAGCCTTCGAATCGTTGGCATCCTCCTGGAGCATGTACCCAACACTGTGCTCAAAGAGTTCGGGGGACTCCTCAGGAGGACATGGTGGGTCTAGGGAAGGGGTGGCTGATGATGCTCTGTCAGTACCCTGAGCCTGGGTGAGAGAGGATGAGGAGGATGAGGAGGGCTTGGTCATCCATTCTACCAAGCCTTCAGCATGATGCGGCTCCACATGTCCAGCTGCCGAAAACAAAGACGCGCGTGTCCCATGGCCACGTGCTGATGACGATGCACGACCACGTCCACGTCCACGGCCACGTCCACTAGAAACAGAGCCTGCCTGCCCTGTGTTCTTGGCTCTGCACGCTCTGCCTCCCCTTGGCGGTCTTCCAGCCATTGTAGTCGGTAGTCCTGTGGGTGCTGCTGAGAAGAAAATATAGGAGCTCTGTGTGATGCCACTAACACACTAGAAGTCCTATGGGTGCTTCTGCAAAGAAAATAGAGGAGCTCTGTGTGATGCCACTAACACACTAGAAGTCCTATGGGTGCTTCTGCAAAGAAAATAGAGGAGCTCTGTGTGATGCCACTAACACACTAGAAGTCCTGTGGGTGCTTATGCAAAGAAAATAGAGGAGCTCTGTGTGATGCCACTAACACACTAGAAGTCCTGTGGGTGCTTATGCAAAGAAAATAGAGGAGCTCTGTGTGATGCCACTAACACACTAGAAGTCCTGTGGGTGCTGCTGAGAAGAATATATAGGAGCTCTGTGTGATGCCACTAACACACTAGAAGTCCTATGGGTGCTTCTGCAAAGAAAATAGAGGAGCTCTGTGTGATGCCACTAACACACTAGAAGTCCTGTGGGTGCTGCTGAGAAGAATATATAGGAGCTCTGTGTGATGCCACTAACACACTAGAAGTCCTATGGGTGCTTCTGCAAAGAAAATAGAGGAGCTCTGTGTGATGCCACTAACACACTAGAAGTCCTGTGGGTGCTTCTGCAAAGAAAATAGAGGAGCTCTGTGTGATGCCACTAACACACTAGAAGTCCTGTGGGTGCTTATGCAAAGAAAATAGAGGAGCTCTGTGTGATGCCACTAACACACTAGAAGTCCTGTGGGTGCTGCTGAGAAGAATATATAGGAGCTCTGTGTGATGCCACTAACACACTAGAAGTCCTATGGGTGCTTCTGCAAAGAAAATAGAGGAGCTCTGTGTGATGCCACTAACACACTAGAAGTCCTGTGGGTGCTGCTGAGAAGAATATATAGGAGCTCTGTGTGATGCCACTAACACACTAGAAGTCCTATGGGTGCTTCTGCAAAGAAAATAGAGGAGCTCTGTGTGATGCCACTAACACACTAGAAGTCCTGTGGGTGCTTCTGCAAAGAAAATAGAGGAGCTCTGTGTGATGCCACTAACACACTAGAAGTCCTGTGGGTGCTTATGCAAAGAAAATAGAGGAGCTCTGTGTGATGCCACTAACACACTAGAAGTCCTGTGGGTGCTTATGCAAAGAAAATAGAGGAGCTCTGTGTGATGCCACTAACACACTAGAAGTCCTGTGGGTGCTTATGCAAAGAAAATTGAGGAGCTCTGTGTGATGCCACTAACACACTAGAAGTCCTGTGGGTGCTGCTGAGAAGAATATATAGGAGCTCTGTGTGATGCCACTAACACACTAGAAGTCCTATGGGTGCTTCTGCAAAGAAAATAGAGGAGCTCTGTGTGATGCCACTAACACACTAGAAGTCCTGTGGGTGCTTCTGCAAAGAAAATAGAGGAGCTCTGTGTGATGCCACTAACACACTAGAAGTCCTGTGGGTGCTTATGCAAAGAAAATAGAGGAGCTCTGTGTGATGCCACTAACACACTAGAAGTCCTGTGGGTGCTGCTGAGAAGAATATATAGGAGCTCTGTGTGATGCCACTAACACACTAGAAGTCCTATGGGTGCTTCTGCAAAGAAAATAGAGGAGCTCTGTGTGATGCCACTAACACACTAGAAGTCCTGTGGGTGCTGCTGAGAAGAATATATAGGAGCTCTGTGTGATGCCACTAACACACTAGAAGTCCTATGGGTGCTTCTGCAAAGAAAATAGAGGAGCTCTGTGTGATGCCACTAACACACTAGAAGTCCTGTGGGTGCTTCTGCAAAGAAAATAGAGGAGCTCTGTGTGATGCCACTAACACACTAGAAGTCCTGTGGGTGCTTATGCAAAGAAAATAGAGGAGCTCTGTGTGATGCCACTAACACACTAGAAGTCCTGTGGGTGCTTATGCAAAGAAAATAGAGGAGCTCTGTGTGATGCCACTAACACACTAGAAGTCCTGTGGGTGCTTATGCAAAGAAAATAGAGGAGCTCTGTGTGATGCCACTAACACACTAGAAGTCCTGTGGGTGCTGCTGAGAAGAATATATAGGAGCTCTGTGTGATGCCACTAACACACTAGAAGTCCTATGGGTGCTTCTGCAAAGAAAATAGAGGAGCTCTGTGTGATGCCACTAACACACTAGAAGTCCTGTGGGTGCTGCTGAGAAGAATATATAGGAGCTCTGTGTGATGCCACTAACACACTAGAAGTCCTGTGGGTGCTTATGCAAAGAAAATAGAGGAGCTCTGTGTGATGGGACTAACACACTTCAAGTCCTATAGGTGCTTCTGGGAAGAAAATATAGCTCTGTGTGTGTGATGGGACTAACACACTTCAAGTCCTATAGGTGCTTCTGGGAAGAAAATATAGCTCTGTGTGTGTAATGGGACTAACACACTTCAAGTCCTATAGGTGCTTCTGGGAACAAAATATAGCTCTGTGTGTGTAATGGGACTAACACACTTCAAGTCCTATAGGTGCTTCTGGGAACAAAAATATAGCTCTGTGTGTGTGATGGGACTAACACACTTCAAGTCCTATAGGTGCTTCTGGGAAGAAAATATAGCTCTGTGTGTGTAATGGGACTAACACACTTCAAGTCCTATAGGTGCTTCTGGGAAGAAAATATAGCTCTGTGTGTGTGATGGGACTAACACACTTCAAGTCCTATAGGTGCTTCTGGGAAGAAAAATATAGCTCTGTGTGTGTAATGGGACTAACACACTTCAAGTCCTATAGGTGCTTCTGGGAACAAAATATAGCTCTGTGTGTGTAATGGGACTAACACACTTCAAGTCCTATAGGTGCTTCTGGGAACAAAATATAGCTCTGTGTGTGTGATGGGACTAACACACTTCAAGTCCTATAGGTGCTTCTGGGAAGAAAATATAGCTCTGTGTGTGTAATGGGACTAACACACTTCAAGTCCTATAGGTGCTTCTGGGAACAAAATATAGCTCTGTGTGTGTAATGGGACTAACACACTTCAAGTCCTATAGGTGCTTCTGGGAAGAAAATATAGCTCTGTGTGTGTGATGGGACTAACACACTTCAAGTCCTATAGGTGCTTCTGGGAACAAAATATAGCTCTGTGTGTGTAATGGGACTAACACACTTCAAGTCCTATAGGTGCTTCTGGGAACAAAATATAGCTCTGTGTGTGTGATGGGACTAACACACTTCAAGTCCTATAGGTGCTTCTGGGAAGAAAATATAGCTCTGTGTGTGTAATGGGACTAACACACTTCAAGTCCTATAGGTGCTTCTGGGAAGAAAATATAGCTCTGTGTGTGTGATGGGACTAACACACTTCAAGTCCTATAGGTGCTTCTGGGAAGAAAATATAGCTCTGTGTGTGTAATGGGACTAACACACTTCAAGTCCTATAGGTGCTTCTGGGAACAAAATATAGCTCTGTGTGTGTAATGGGACTAACACACTTCAAGTCCTATAGGTGCTTCTGGGAAGAAAATATAGCTCTGTGTGTGTGATGGGACTAACACACTTCAAGTCCTATAGGTGCTTCTGGGAAGAAAATATAGCTCTGTGTGTGTAATGGGACTAACACACTTCAAGTCCTATAGGTGCTTCTGGGAACAAAATATAGCTCTGTGTGTGTAATGGGACTAACACACTTCAAGTCCTATAGGTGCTTCTGGGAAGAAAATATAGCTCTGTGTGTGTAATGGGACTAACACACTTCAAGTCCTATAGGTGCTTCTGGGAACAAAATATAGCTCTGTGTGTGTGATGGGACTAACACACTTCAAGTCCTATAGGTGCTTCTGGGAACAAAATATAGCTCTGTGTGTGTAATGGGACTAACACACTTCAAGTCCTATAGGTGCTTCTGGAACAAAATATAGCTCTGTGTGTGTGATGGGACTAACACACTTCAAGTCCTATAGGTGCTTCTGGGAAGAAAAATATAGCTCTGTGTGTGTAATGGGACTAACACACTTCAAGTCCTATAGGTGCTTCTGGGAACAAAATATAGCTCTGTGTGTGTGATGGGACTAACACACTTCAAGTCCTATAGGTGCTTCTGGGAACAAAATATAGCTCTGTGTGTGTAATGGGACTAACACACTTCAAGTCCTATAGGTGCTTCTGGGAACAAAATATAGCTCTGTGTGTGTGATGGGACTAACACACTTCAAGTCCTATAGGTGCTTCTGGGAAGAAAATATAGCTCTGTGTGTGTAATGGGACTAACACACTTCAAGTCCTATAGGTGCTTCTGGGAAGAAAATATAGCTCTGTGTGTGTAATGGGACTAACACACTTCAAGTCCTATAGGTGCTTCTGGGAAGAAAATATAGCTCTGTGTGTGTAATGGGACTAACACACTTCAAGTCCTATAGGTGCCTCTGGAACAAAATATAGGAGCTCTGCCTGCCTGCCACGAACACACTACAAGTCCTATAGGTGCTTCTGGTAACAAAATATAGGAGCTCTGCCTGCCTGCCACTAACACACTACAAGTCCTATAGGTGCTTCTGGTAACAAAATATAGGAGCTCTGCCTGCCTGCCACGAACACACTACAAGTCCTATAGGTGCTTCTGGTAACAAAATATAGGAGCTCTGCCTGCCTGCCACTAACACACTACAAGTCCTATAGGTGCTTCTGGTAACAAAATATAGGAGCTCTGCCTGCCTGCCACGAACACACTACAAGTCCTATAGGTGCTTCTGGTAACAAAATATAGGAGCTCTGCCTGCCTGCCACGAACACACTACAAGTTCTGGGCTCGCCGAGCGAGCGAACGCCCGGTGCTCGATGCGAACGTGGGGTCGAGCACCGGGCCCATCCTTAATAGGAACCAAGGGATGCTCATAATACCGAGGATCCGAATCATGAGGAACTGGATACTCCCTATTTCTCCTGGGAGAATTATGATAAGCCTAACCCTCATTGTCAGAGTATCATGGCAACTGAGGGTTTCGTTGGTTGCCCTTGGGTCGACCACAGCCTCCTCTGTTGGTACGATTTTGTCCACCTCCTCTAGATGTTTGTATAGGGGTATGATGGATAGGAAATCTACTCCTTTGAGGTGGTGGGTTATTCCTTTAGATTATAAGGATTGGTACGGGGGGTATGAGGGGGACCAGAAGGCATATTATAAGGTTGATTAGTAATAGCCCCATTGGTAGCCAGACTTTGGCTACCTCTATCAGTATTCTTGGGAGCTGGAGGAATGGAGATATGAAAAGGGATATGAGGAATTGGCATTGGACACTGAATTACAAAAGGTGTCCCTATTAAACCGGTACAATCACAGGATATATTTAAATGTGCTATGCACATGACATATTCTACCCAACATAGAGATGTTAAAAATATAATCAACCATCATTGGGGCATTCTTAAGAATGATCATGTGCTTGATATCATTCTCCCCGATAGACCCAAAATAATTTTTAGAGGAGTACCTTCACTCCAAGGAAAGATTGCGCCCAATACTATTAATCCATCCATACGTCCCTCCTTTTTTCATGAGATAGTGGGCTACTTTCCTTGTATAATATGTGACGTGTGTAAATGATCACCTGCCCTTGCGGGAAGCAGTACGTGGGACGTACCATTCGTCCGTTTTCCGTAAGGGTCGGTGAACATATCACTAAGATAAAAAGTGGTGATATCAAACACAATGTGCCAAGGCATTACAGAAAGTTTCATAGCCATGACCCCAAGGGTTCATCCTTTATCATTATTGATAAGTACACTCCCCCTTGGAGAGGAGGTGCCCGTACCAGAGGGGTGTCATGGCTAGAGACTTACTGGATCCACCAATTGCAAACTTACTCCCCTTTTGGTCTTAATATCGAGTGGGACATCAACGCCTTCATTAATCGGGGTTGGTGTACCATCTGACAATTTGTCATTTTTTCCTGGGTGCAAAATACCAAAACTACCAATTGGGATTTTGATCTAACCATTTTATATTTTAATCAAAAAAAATTTCCTTTGATGTTTTATATTCATTTCTATACAATATTATTGTCATTCTCCTTTTTTCATGTATTTAGATTTATTTGTAGCATAATGGATAACATACTTTTTGTGACATATTTAACTGTTAATTATTCAGGTATTATTTATTTTTTTAAATATATTTTTTAAATATACAATTACTGCCAGTTTTTCAAGACTTTTGTCTGTTATCTGACATTCTTTTCTTTTGGTACGGTTTTTCCCATAGATAAGAATATCTCTGGATGCTAGATACAATATTTAGTACATTTCTTAATTGGAATTTGTCATATTCCCGTGTTTTAAATTCCTCGTTTTGTTATTGTGTACTTCGCTGTCTTCAGCGATGCTATTTACATCCTGTATTAATAAAAACAAGGTTTGGGCCGCACCTACATGCACAGTAGCGATGTAGCCCTTTAAACCGAGGCTAGAGACTTATGCTGTGTTCTTCCGGTTTCCAAACCGAGGCTTGAGACGCACGCGGCTGCGCCATCTTGCCGGAAACCAGAAGTAAATGGCGATTGCGTTCCAGATCAGTTTCACAGCTGTCTAAGGTAAGGGGGGCCACCAACATCTATATATTTGCGGTTTTGAGGGTAAGTCAGCACCCCAAATGATGCTTATTCAAGTGAAACGCGTCGGGACTGTATGCTGACTTACTCAACACCGCTGTTTATGTCCTAACAAGCGCTTGTAACTTTGGAAGCATGTAAGTGCATTTCCTACCATTCATTTTAATAAATACCTTTTTATACGGAATTACACCATGTTCCTCCCTCTCTTTTCATACATGGCCTGTCTGGCAAGCTTTGTCATTCTCTGATCCTATTACCTGTGAAAGATCGTTGGAAAGATATGATCTGTTAAACGATCGCTGGGAAGATTCAATTTGATTACTGTTAACTGGGGATCCCTGGAATTATACTACTAAGCCTGTTTGACCCACCAAGTGTATGCTTGTGTGCATCATAGCTTTCTGGTAAGTAGTTTGTGCTGTCGGTGGTGGTTCACTTTTGTCACTTGCTGGATTGGACACATATGGACACATTTATTTTTCAGTCACTTATATTTGGACTGCACATTTTTGGATACTTATCTGGACTTTTGTTAGATTTGATTCAGTTCTAATCAGTCACCTATTACCCACTTGTTTGTATATCACTTATATCACTATATGTTCATGTATGTATATAGTTTGATGTGGTTATTTTAATTGTTTATATATTACATTTAATAGCGCTGCACTTATCCTCCACATATTTACATTCTTACTACACCTTCAGTGCTGGCAGCTCTTTTAGCGATAGCGTGGTTTATTTACTTTATTTGCATTGTGTAGACAATACTGTCAATTATATCTCACCATGTCTTACCATTATCGTTTCTGTCTTTTACTTGGCTGTGGTTTAAATTGCATGTTTCTGCCCATCTCTGTGCTGATTCCATTAATTTATTACTCCATTTCTTTGAATGTAAAGAGAATAAAGAAAGCACTAATATAACCTTAACTTCCATCAATAAAATGGTATGATGTTTGTATCGCAAGAGTGAAAAGTAATTTGTGAGCATGGTGTTCTATCAAGTCAAAAGATTGACTTATGATTCTTAGGCTAGAGTTCAGAAGGGCTGCCTGTTTAATTTACCGCCTGGTTTATTATTTATCTATCTGAAGTCCTAGTGGCAGAACTAAAGGGAGGATGAGAAATACTTATGTTGTTTCCCATAATAACCTTCAAATTTACCTATCAGAGAAGTTTTTGTAGAAAGGGAAAGTAAGAGGAAAGGGAAGTTTTACAAATACGTTTTTTTCCTCTTTTTATAGAGTAAGTATTCTCCTTTAAACGGTGGTCTATGTAAAGGGTACCTGAGAAGCTTCAATGGCAGATTACCGCTACGAATTGCTCTCAGGTGCTAACGCACCCATAGGTGATAATATTACAAAATTTTTCATTTTTAATTTTAGTACTGGCCCGTTAAAGGGATTTATTGTTATTAATTTAGCGGTTATTTTATTCTTATTATTTTGACCCTTATCCAGCCTAAGATTGGGGAGCTAAAATAGAGAAAAGCTTAGTGCTGCGGGCACTCAGCCCCACTTGACAATGGACGATTGATGTGGGAAGATGGAACATTGAGAGCGGGATATCTCCAGCGTTGTTCTGTCCACCCTACATACGGCCAAAGGTATAGTGGGGATAAATAAGTAAAGAGACTAGATACGCCTACCTTCAAAATAGGCTTATCATTAGCGTTAAGGGCATTTGCCCTTTTTTAATATGGCGGTTGTACATCCAGCCTGCTATAGAGACCGCCCATACTTCTTGGTGGACCTATAGATGTAAGTAAGGGCACTTTCCCTATTTCAACATGGCGGACCGGGAGCTTAGAAGTGGGCAGGGTCATGTGTGTATAGTGTATAATAGGCGGTGAGTCAGCACGCCACCCGTGCCCCAGGAAGAAGTCATCTTTTGACGAAACGACGTAGGGTGAGCGGCGTGCTGACGTCACCTCCATTCCCAGTCCATCCAGGAAGCAACGGGCAGCGAGAGAGAGAGAGAGAGCCGGCCGGCTCGATTGTTTGTTTTTCACATATGCATAAAATTGCATCTGAAATGTAAGTGCGATATACACCAGCTTTTTATAATAAAGGGTTAAGCAGTATTATGCTATGGATGTCTGTTTTTCTTTTATGTAATGGATTTTGATGAGACTAAGGAGGACCCTGGCAGGATTGATTTATATGTCTGTACCCAGAGAGTGATATTTGGAAGATTCAGGATAGAGACCCTGGCAGGGGGATAAGCCACATGCCTTTCTGATCTCTTTGACACAGAGATCAGATCATCTGGTAAGCTGCAGTACTTTTATTTGGCTGAGGATCCTTCTCTTCTTTTTCACTGGGTTATTCATTCACTTTTCTGAGGGTGTCAAGTTTAAACACCACCATGGAAGCAATAATCAACTGAATCCTAATACATATTATGGACTCTTTGCATGCTTAATCTATATCCTTATATCCATATTTGATGTTTTTGGGTTTCTTTTTGTTTGTTTTTCACAGTATTATCACATTGAACTTTGGTTCATAGCCACAAGATTGTATATTCATACTAGTATATATTTTGTCAGTATTCTGAACACATTTTGTTTTTTTCAAAATTTTAAATTGTTTATTTTGATGGATTAGAAAATCACTGATCGAATCCAGTTGATGTCTACCTAAGTTCTGATTACGATCAGTATCACTTACCTTAGGTGGAATTGACTTTTCAAGTTCTGACCATTTCCAGCGCAGCTATCTTTTTTATATTTTATAATTTATTATTATTTAATAGCTTTGTTATGCTATATTTTGTCAGATTCTTTACTTTATTGCCAGGCCCTTCTCTATGGGGGACCAAATATTCTTTGGTGCAGAAGTGTATAGCCAGGTGCTTAGCTGGCTGAGAGAGTGCAACTACAGACACTACAAAAGCCTTATGTGCCCAAAGATGATTCTTATACTGACTTCAACACTGTTCAGCCTCCACTCACCAGGGGAAGTCAGTGAGACTTGAGAAACTGAAAGGATTATGATGAAAGTCAACACTCCTTAACAATCAGCTTTTACTATGCTCTGATTGGGAAAAAAGCTTTGGCCAATCAGGGTGCAGAATGCACCGTGCAGCGCACCGCGCATTGCAAGGCATTAGACAGAGCAAACACCCGCCGAACACCCTGAAAATTCAGGTGTTCCCCGAACCAGGCGCACAGCCAATGTTCGGCACGAGTTCTCAAAAAGGATTTTGGGGTACTGAGAAAGTGCAGAGAAGGGCAACCAAACTGATAAGAGGCATGGAAGAGCTCCGCTGAGGAACTGAATCTATTCCCTCTTAAGAAGAGGAGATTAACAGGGGATATGATTAACGTGTACATATACATAATTGGTCCATATAGTGAATTTGGTGTTGAGTTATTTACCTTAAGGTCATCACAGAAGACAAGGGGGCACTCACGTCTAGAGGAAAAAATATTTTATCTCCAAATACGGAAAAGTTTCTTCACAGTAAGAGCTGTAAAAATGTGGAATAGACTCCTTCCAGGGGTGGTTCTGGCAAGGTCAGTAGATTGCTTTTAAAAAGGTCTGGATTCTTTCCTAATTGTACATAATATAATGGGATACTAACATCTATAGTTAAAGTTGATCCAGGGAAAATTTGATTGCCTTTCGGGGGATCAGGAAGGATTTTTTCCCCTGCTGTAGCAAATTGGATCATGCTTTGCTGGGGTTTTTCACATTCCTATGGATCAATTGTGGTTGAAGGATTGTTTATATGGGATTGTATGATTTTTATTTTATTTTATTTTTTTGGTTGAACTAGATGGACTTGTGTCTTTTTTCAACCTGACTAACTATGTAACTATATAACTCTGATACTCAGGCTGAACCGTTTGCCCAACAACAGTGACAAGATGTTTTTTTTGTTTTTTTTTCATGAAGGATTCTCCCTAAAGAGTCCATTCATTTCAACAACATAAGTTTATATGTGTGTTTAATGTACTTTATGTATGTTGTCTACCTGTAAAAGTCTTTCTTGTGTTGATAGGTGCCACCATCTGGGAAGTGATTTTAGCAGCCCCAACAGACTTTGTTATTACTTCAAGTGACACTCTAAAGTATTCACCGTTGTTCCATCCCTGAAAGCTTCATAAAACATTATGTAGGAAGGAGAGGGGAGGGGCAGAGGAGCTGGGCCTGCATAGACAGTGGAAGGGGCCTTTCCTAGACAATTGAACAGTCAAATGTGCTAGCAAGTTCAAAGGTGCACTAAACCTTAATAAAAAAATAATAGTTTCTTTGCATTTAGCACAGTGGCTTGGTAGTTGGCATATGGATCCTCAGTCAGGTCACTATTTGCATGGAGTATTCGTGTTCTCCCTGTGCCTGTGTGGGTTTCCTCCCACACTCCAAAGACTTACTGGTAGGTTAATTGGCCCTAGTATAATATTCTACAGAGCCCATCCAGGGGAGCTGTCTCAATATCTGCCCCAGCAGCAGATAAAGCGTCCTTTAGAAATATAAAACATGATTAAATAATAAAAAAAGACCTCTAAGCTTAAAACCCTCTTTAACTACTTCCCGCCGGCCGTATAGTAAAATGACGGTGGGGCGGCTCTCGTTCTGGGACAACGTCATATGACAGCGCCCCAGAACAGCCACCCACGGGGCTGCACAGCACAGCGATCGCAGGCGCACAGCCTCCTCATCAGTGCCTCCTAATCAGTGCCCTTCAGTGCTGCCTAATCAGTGCCCTTAAGTGCCACCTCATCAGTGTATATCAGTGAAGCCTGTCAGTGCCCATCAGTGCTGTCTCATCAGCACACATCAGTAAAGGAGAAAAATTACTTATTTACAAAATTTACTGACAGAAAACCTTTTTTTTCTGCAAAAAAAATTAAACCCAGCAGTGATTAAATACCACCAAAAAAAAGCTCTATTTGTGTGAAAAAAAAATTATAAAAATGTCATTTGGGTACTGTCATGGAACTTCCCATAGTCGACCCAGCGATGGGCACCCTGTGGAGCGCCGTTGTGCGCCGGCGCGAGCTTGCGCCCGTGGGCGCATTCATGTGCGTGCTCGCGATGGTGCGCGCGCGGCGTTTGGCGCCAACCGGCCTACTTAGCATCCTCACGCACTGTGCTCAGTGCTGTCCGATCTTCAGCTCCCAGTAGCCCCGCACCCGCTGCCTTACCTGAGTCTCCTGATTGCCCTCCTGACTACCCGGCTTGCCCTTGGATTGTCCTGTCTTCTGCCTGTACCCAACCTCGGCTTGTCTTTGACCCTGCACCTGCCTGCTCCTTTGTGCCATGTTGCCCGCCTGCTGCCTATCCTGCTTGTGACCCGGACTCTGTACCTGCCTGCTCCTTGTACCACGTTGCCCGCCTGCTGCCAACCCTGCTAGTGACCCGGACTGTGAACTTGCCTGCTCCCCAGTATAGTGCCTGTGTGTGGACTTCAGCTCCTGCCCTGCATCCGCTGCCAGCCACCAGCTGCCTAGTAGACGCCACTCCACCAGCACCTGAGCCGTTGGACCTCTTCACCTGCACTTACCCGCCAGGCTCTCATACCAGCTTGCGCTCCCGTGCCTCCTGTCTATACTACCAGGGGCCGCGAACCAGGCGCGTAAGGGAGACCTTCCCCTGCTATATCGGGCTCACCTGTCAGGTACGTGAGTGTGATAGTATCGGACAGCCATGTCCGAGCCCGAGCAGGGAGCCTCCCCCATGGAGGAGCTGTGTAGACACCTGGCGGGTCTCACCCAAGCTGTAAAAAGCCTTCAGGAAGGCTACACAAGGTTGGAAGGTCAAGTTCAGATCCTGTCCTCTCCTGCACACTCTCAAGGTGCCTCCGCTCCTGGACCCCCTTCTGCACCCTTAGTGGTAATGCTACCACCCGAGCCCCGGGTACCTATACCCGAGAGATTCTCTGGAGACCGCAGCAAATTCCGATCATTCCACAGTGCCTGCGAACTTTACTTCGCTCTGCAGCCCCGTACATTTTCCTTGGAAGCAACTAAGGTGGGCTTTGTTATCTCTCTCCTATCCGGCGAACCACAGACCTGGGCCCACCGTCTCATGAGGCAGAAGTCTGCTTTCCTCGATAATCTGGACACCTTCTTTGCTGCCATGTCTCAGCTGTATGTAGACCCCCAGTTGAAAGCGACCGCTGAGGCCGCCTTACATGCCCTACAGCAGGGGCGTAGGGCAGTGGAGGATTATGTGACAGAGTTCAGAAGGTGGAGTGCCGACACCGAGTGGAATGACGCGGCCTTGCTTTACCAATTCCGTTTGGGACTATCGGACTCCCTTAAGGACGAGCTGGCACGGGTCGGAATACCTCAATCCCTGGAGGAGCTTATCAACCTGTCAATCCAAATTGACCGGCGCCTTAGGGAACGCTGCTCGGAGAGGTCCACCAGTCAGTTTCGCCCCACCTGGATGCTTCCCAAGGTCCCTAGTGCCACCAGCTCTTTCGGACAGACCCCCCATGCACCTCCTTCTCCGGTTGTTGATTCCTCTGAACCTATGCAGCTTGGTCTCCTCCGACCATACCTTACCCTGGAAGAACGGCAGCGCCGAAGAAACAATAACCTATGTATGTACTGTGGTGAACCTGGTCACTACGTGAGAGCTTGTCCCAACAAGACACGTAAGTCTTGCTCAACATTTACACAGCTTGCATCTGCTTTACCTAAACCTGCTTCTCATCTCGCTCTCTCTGTCACCCTACAGCTTCCCGAAAAGGACATCCAAGTCCCACCTATAATTGACTCCGGAGAATGCAGCTGTTTTATTGACCTCACGTTTGCTACCAACCACCGCATTCCTCTGCAACCCAAGCCACAGGAACTTGCTGTACACCTTGCTGATGGCTCTGCTCTCAGTTCCGGACCTGTCACGCAGGAGACCGCCCCCTTACTGGCCACCTTGGGCACTCATCACCAAGAACTTTTACGTTTGGATGCCATTTCCTCTCCCCTTTTTCCCATTATCCTGGGAATACCGTGGCTGCAGGCCCATAACCCCAGTATCAATTGGTCAACTGGGGAAGTCAAGTTTCTTTCCGGATATTGCCAGCAGCATTGCCTTCATGGAATCCCTGTAAAACGGGCTCAGCTCCTCTGTCTGGACATTGACTTGGAATCACAGCAGGCAATTCCGGCACCCTACCGGGACTTCCAGGATGTCTTCAGTAAGAAGGGAGCAGAGGTTCTCCCTCCTCACAGGTCTTACGACTGCCCGATAGAGCTTCTGCCAGGAACTGAGGTACCTTTCGGGAGGATTTTCCCACTAACAGGGCAGGAGCTTGAAACCCTAAAAACCTACATTGATGAAAATCTACAGAAAGGTTTCATCCGCCCATCAACCTCCCCAGCCGGGGCTGGAATTTTCTTTGTCGAGAAAAAGGACCACTCCCTACGGCCCTGTATTGATTATAGGGAGTATAGGGAGTTAAATAAAATAACGATCAAGAATCGCTACCCCTTGCCCCTTGTGCCTGAACTCTTCCAAAGGTTGGGATCTGCAGTCATCTTCACCAAATTGGATCTCCGTGGGGCCTACAACTTGATCCGTATCCGAGAGGGTGACGAATGGAAAACGGCCTTTCGTACCCGATTTGGGCACTTTGAATATTTGGTCATGCCCTTCGGACTGTGCAACGCACCGGCTACGTTTCAACACTTCGTTAATGATATCTTCCGTGATCTCCTGACCTGTACGTCATAGTGTACCTGGACGACATCTTAATCTTTTCTGCCTCAGTCAGCGATCACCGCAGGCACGTTCGGAACGTCCTAACCCGGCTCAGGCAACATGGGCTCTACGCCAAATTGGAGAAATGTGAATTTGAGCTTCAGTGCATAATGTCCAATCTTCAGCTCCCAGTACCCCCGCACCCGCTGCCTTACCTGAGTCTCCTGATTGCCCTCCTGACTACCCGGCTTGCCCTTGGATTGTCCTGTCTTCTGCCTGTACCCGACCTCGGCTTGTCTTTGACCCTGCACTTGCCTGCTCCTTTGTGCCACGTTGCCCGCCTGCTGCCTACCCTGCTTGTGACCCGGACACTGTACCTGCCTGCTCCTTGTACCACGTTGCCCGCCTGCTGCCAACCCTGCTAGTGACCCGGACTGTGAACTTGCCTGCTCCCCAGTATAGTGCCTGTGTGTGGACTTGTTGTTCAGCTCCTGCCCTGCATCCGCTGCCAGCCACCAGCTGCCTAGTAGACGCCACTTCACCAGCACCTGAGCCGTTGGACCTCTTCACCTGCACTTACCCGCCAGGCTCTCATACCAGCTTGCGCTCCCGTGCCTCCTGTCTATACTACCAGGGGCCGCGAACCAGGCGCGTAAGGGAGACCTTCCCCTGCTATATCGGGCTCACCTGTCAGGTACGTGAGTGTGATAGGTACAGTGCTGCATGACCGCACAATTGTCATTGTCATTGGCGCTGAAAATTGGCCTGGGCAGAAAGGGGATATTTGGGCAGAAAGGTGGTAATTAACCATTTGCCAGTTTATGGTTTATATAACTCTTATTCCTTACCATTCGAAGCATGTTGGCAGCTGATGGTGTTACATTACTTCTGATTTCATTGAAAATGTTTACTATCTCTTCCTGTACTTCAGTTTTATTTGTTGATAAAGTGTTACATGGCACAATATCATCTGGGTAGATGGCCTGAAACATAAAAACAAATCTGCTTAATTATATATGTTCAGAGGCATTACCTGCATATATAATGAGAGTTTCTTTTCTTTTTTTCTTTTTTCTTCATTTTACAGATAGGAAAGGCAACAGGAGGAATGGCATTCACTCAAACACAGTAGGATGGGTGAGATTACAAGGGTGGGGATTACAGAGCGGGGAACTGAACATAAAGACTAAGGCCGCGTACACATGAGCGGACTTTCCCGCGGGATTGTCCGCCGGACTAGAGTCCGCCGGACATTCCGACCGTGTGTGGGGCCTCTGCGGACTTTTTCCTCCAAAAAGTCCGGCGGACTAAGTTTTAAGTTTCGACTTCAAACTGTTCGCCGGAAGCGGTAGTCCAGCGGACAATCCCGCCGTCTGTGTGCTAGTCTGCAAGACTTTTGAAATGAACGGACTGGTGACCCTGCCCCCTTATGATGTCACAGCCCCAGCATCCTCAGGGACTGTGACATCATATGGGGGCGGGGTCACCATGTGACATGAGCAGGTGACCCGCCCCTTGTCCCTATATAACTGGAAGCGCAACACGTCAGAGCCATTAGAACAGGAGACAGCGACGAGTCAACATTGGAAGAAGAAAGAAGAACAAGAAGAAGCAGAAGGCGGTGGGGACATCGGCGACAGCGGCGCCAGCGACGGCAACACAAGCCCGGGCCACCGCTCGTAAAAGAGCTGGAAGAAGAAAGCGGAGGCCCGGCAAGAAGAACAGAAGAGACCCCCGAAGACCCCCGAAGTCGGAACAAGACCCCCAGGCGGCGACGAAGAAGAAAGCCGGGCTAGTGAAAGAGCTAGTAAAAGAGCAGAAGATAGCGGAGGAGTCCGGCGAGAAGACCCCCCAAGACGGAAGAAGATCCCCGGAGCTGTGCAATAAAGTATTTAAAAAAATGGTGTAGTTTTTTTATTTACACTTTTTTCCTTAGGTGAATTGGTAGGGGTACATCGTACCCCATACTCATTCACATAGGGTGGGGGGCCAGTATCTGGGGGACCCTTATTAAAGGGGGCGCCCGGATTTCAATAAGCCCCCCGCCTGCAGACCCCGACAACCAACGGCCAGGGTTGTCGGGAAGAGGCCCTTGTCCTCATCAACATGGGGACAAGGTGCTCTGGGGTGGGGGGGCCGTAGGGCCCCCCTTTCCCCAGGGCACCCCCCATGTTGAGGGCACGCGGCTTGGTACGGCTCAGGGGGGGTGCTCGCTAGTCTCCATCCCCATTCCTGACCGGCCGGGCTGCGTGCTCGGATAAGGGTCTGACATGGATTTGGGGCTAGCACGGCGGCATTCACTGCCATCGCTAGTCCCGTCTACCTGGAGTCACGTTCTAAATGAACGGACTTTCCTCCGTGTGTGGGCAAGTCCCTTAATTTTAAAAGTCCCGTGGACTTTGGCCAAAACTCCGGTGGACAAGTCCGGGCGTGTGTGGGCAAGTCCACATGTTCGGAAAGTCCGGCGGACAATCCCGCAGGAAAATACGACCGTGTGTACGCCGCAATAGGGGAAGAAATAACTAAATGTTCAAAAATTGGCAGACATTTGAGGCACAACAGGAGGCAGAGACATTTTAAATCAAAGAATTTGATTGGAAACACTAAAATATCATCTTATATAAAAACATTATCCCTAAATAAGGGCACCCATATTGCGATACAATACCCAACTCTGGAATGGACTAGGGTTATCCTAATGTCTATATATGGCATTGACAATACAAACAATACACTGCTTGAAAATAGGTGCCCAAATGTTGCTTCATATCCAGAGTGTCAATGCATTTCGCTAAAGATGTTGCTTCTTCAGGACACTCCTATACCTCCTGATGGGCATGATAACATCACTAGGCCTGCCCTGACATGTTTTGTGACGGTCACGTGAATAAGTCACACGACTGTGACAAAATGTGTCAGTACAGGGCCTACTGGTGTCAACATGTCCATCAGGAATTATTGCTATATGCTATAAGTTTAGCCTTAAAGGGACCTTTACCTATATCTGCACAATTGTGATTTAAGTGGTGCACTACTTATCTAGTATACTTTCCTTGTGAGTGTAATATAGTATACATTTTTTAATAAAGATTTTATCGGTTTTAACGGTAATCCCCCCTTTTTATTTCTTTCTGAGCTGAGGTGAAGTGTACCGCTGGAAACATAATATCTCCTGTCAAGGAGGACATTATGAAGAGGGTATTGCACATTTGACCCATTTTTTCAATTTTTTTGTTAAATAGGTCCATTTACAGAGGTGAGAATGGAGTGTGAATGGTGGTGGGATCCAATGCTGTTTTTTTGCATGTTACTTAAATATATCACAAGAGCACCTGAGTGGAGTATTCTTAAAGGGACATTCGATTTGGACCTTTTATGCACTGGAAGGTCCAATATATGTTGATCATATATTTTGTTTTGTTATATATGATCGTGTTTTGATATCACACACAGGAATCTATGACTACATATGCAAAGTTATTGATGCATTTGTTATGCATTGTTTTTCATGAATACTCTGATGGCTTATTGCAGCCACACATGTTATTAACACCAGGTGATTGCAGTTGCATTTCATGTTATTAACACCAGATTTCATATGTTTAGTTATCAATGTATTTGTCATGCATTGTTTTAAACAGACTGTGATTGGATGCAAGCTTTCATAAAAATTTATTTTGCAGTAAAGGGGTTAAAGCTGTAACATTTATTGTCACACACTAGTTACATACCTAGTATAAAGGCATACATCAATAACGACTATAGACGTAATTTTGTTTTTAGTTTTGTTCTACTCTACAAAATGTCATGGTGCCCATTGTTCATAAGTGTAATGTTCCTAATCTGAGTTCCATGGGAACTCATCTCGAAGACATGATAGGAGGGCAGATAACAACATTTAATTGAGTCTTGGTGCCAATGCTACTGAACATTGTCTGCTGATTTTGTCCCTTTTCCCAAGGGATAATGCTAACAAAACAATGGCCAAGTGCATTAACTTAAACAGTAAGCTAAATACTTGAAAGCTTTTACTTTTTTCATTCTGTTGCTGGCAATGTTGACTTAAGCTGGCTATAGATGGATCAAAATTCAGCCGTTTAAGCAAAAAAATGTTATTGTTACACATTACTATTGGTGGTCCTCTTCTACTTTTCCCTTCAACTTTTCCAAACATTGCATTTTCCAGTGAGTTGATTCTTGTCAATATGTCCAAAACAATTCAGTCTAATCATCTGGACTTCTAGTGGACTTCTAGTGAAAGGTTGGACTTGACATGTTGAAGGATCCATTTGCTGATCTTGTACCAATCTGTGTTTTTGTTTTCATTCCATGCCTGTGGATTCTTGATCAGTATATAGGTTCTTCATAAAAACAAGAAAATAAGATTTTCAGGCCCCCACTTTTCTGAGAACATTCCATAAGTTCATTTGGTTTACACAATCTTTGCTGTAATCCGTCTTGACTTCCTTCCTGTATTTCTTGGCATTTTAAATAAGTGCTTCTGCAATAATGTCTTTATATTCTTTGCAAAACAGGCTCCGAATTGAAAAAAAAAATGCTTATGCTGCATTTGGCTCAAATCTGTCTGCCTGTGCTGTGACAATAGTAGGACTGTTACCTGGCTGCAGGTCACTTGCCAAGCTACCACTGCCTCTACCTCCACAACAGTTCTAGTCTGTGGTAAAGAATCTTTATCATAATCTTGTTGGTGTCTGGTATCAACGAACGTGTTCAATATTTTGTGCAGTCTTTCAGATGGCATTGGAAAATAAACTGATTTCTGCCAAAATAATGGTCATTGAGGAGTTTTCTGGATATGTTGGCATTCATTTATCAGCATTTTGATTCTTCTTCAGGAGCTTGCAGTAATTCTGATGCAAGATATCAGTTTTCGAGACCATGCTATTTGGCAGGGATCACAATGCCATAGCCATAGCTTTTTTGTATAGCTGGTCTCAAAATATGTGCCCTGGCTATTGATGTTTTTTTTTTTTTCCTATAGATCTTCTGTGTATTCCTTCCACCCTTGTTTGATTTTAGTTCCATCAGAGATGATTTTCCATGGACATCTTTGGGCAAACATACCTAAGGGTCTAATTTCTCTTTGATTTCTCTTGGTTTTCCACATTTGTTTCCATCTTTGAACGCTTTATAAATGTTTTGTAATATTGGTTTTCATCCCTTCTGGCAGAATCATTTTTTTTTGCCAAATGTTACATTTTTTTGGATGTTACCTTTTTATTCTGCTTTGTGCAGTATACAGTATATTGTATCTTTTATCATCCACTTCAATTTCTTGGTCTTTTTTTGTCCATGTTTTTCTCTTACTAATTCTTGATGACTTCTTTAAATTCTATCCAAGGTTCATCTGGTTCTCTTTCACTTATAATTAACATTTCAAATGTGTTTTTAAAATGTACTACAGTATATATATACTAGGTGTGTTTTCCAAGTTGTATCTTGAAAGTAGTTATGCTTTTTTTTTTTACAGTTAAGGCTTGCACATTATTAATTTATGATCTGTTTCACAATCTGCTCCAGGCACAGGGCTGGATTTTCCACTAGGCACTGTGGGCAGGTGCATACAGGCCCTCTTCCTAGAGGGATGTCCGTCTGTATAATTTTTTTTTGTGTCTTTTTCTTTTTTTGTCGGGGTCGGCAACCTGTCAGTCGCGGTCTACCTGTCATCCACGGGCAGGTGACAGGTAGACTGCAAACAGGACCCTGCCTTCTAGGTGCTGGCCCTTCTCCTCCTCCCCAGCCTCCTCAGCTGCTGTGCCTTCTAGGTGCCAGTCCTTCTCCCCACCCCCCCCCTGTTTGTTCTGCCACTTTCATCAGTGCACAGCAGAGAGTGGGAGCCAGCACAGCTCAGGACAGAGGGTGGGAGGAGGAGCTAGCCAAAATAACTTTTCAAGTTAACCCACAGGTAATTGGTTGCTAGGACACAGTGGGTCCTAAGCAACCAATCACCAGCTTGTTAAAATGAAAAGTCACTCTGGCCGCTCCCACCTTCTGTCCAGAACTGTGCTGCTTTCCACTCTCTCCTCTGTGTACACAGGTAGGACACTGCTAAGAAACACTGCTATGGGAGGGAGGCCAGAGGTCACTGCTATAGGTAAAAAAGGGGGGGGGGTGCACGACACTACTGTATGAGTGTGTAAGATGGAAGGGGAGGTGATGAGAAGGAGCAGAGGATACTACTATGGCCAGGGCTACCCCCATAGCAGTGTCCTCTACCACCATTTGATTTAGATAAAGTAAATCTAGTGATGTCCTGGTGTATCGAGTCACTTTGGTTCCTTAAAATGGTTGTAAATACCCCAAAAAAAACAAAACAAAAAAAAAACAAACCCTGTAAGACAAAGGAATAATGAAATACTTACCTTAAATCGAAGCTGCTGCAGCGCCCCCCCCCCCCACACACACCACTGTGACCGGTGGCATGTCTCCCGGAGTTATTTCTGGGTCCCCGGGCTCCGGCACTGTGATTGGTTGGAGCTGCGATGACGTTCGCGCCACACTGCTGAATAACAGTGTTTCTTCAGTGCGCATGCGCCAATGACGTTGGCGTAAGTGTATTTGGTACATATCTCCGAAACCGTGCAGGTTTTCAGAGATATTTACAGTACCTGCAGGTAAGTCTTATTATAGGCTTACCTGTAGGTACAAGTGGTGTAACAGGGTTTACAACTACGTTAAAGAATATATTAGTTAAGAAGAGGTCATATAAGAAACAGAAGCTGATTTGTCTTACCCCTGCTTCATTTGTGTTAACTTATTGTTGGCTCACTGTGTTTTGTTGAGCTGTGTTTTTGATAAGTAAACTTAACTTGTCACACTGCAGTCAGTGCAATCTTTGTGTTAGGTAAATTTAGCTTGCTAACTGTATTCAGTGTAACAACATTTGACTAGTTAGTTCTGCTGCTGCAAGTCTGTTTACTCCCTCTGCTGTCTAGAAACCTGTGAGAACTCTCTGGATCATAGGTTTGGAGCTAAGCAGGTGTCAGCATGAATATTTTAAGCTGTGACCTGATCTCATGCTGGGTAACTGTATATATTCTTTGAGCACACTGGGCCCAGGGTCTTTTCCTGGAGAGGATCAGTCCAGCCTGGAGACTTGCTGCCCTCCAGGGCAATGCTGCCACATGCTTGCTGTCTGCAAAGCCTAAGGAGGGGCCTGAGGCCCTGGATGCTGGTACCTTAGAGAGCTGGCTATCACTGGCTATAGGCTTTACTTGGAAATTGGAAAGAGGCAGCAAGCTGTCCTTGGGCCTTGTGTGAGTACAGACAGTTCTGGGAGATCTTAGAGACTTTTGGGCTGTTGCCACCCCTCTGGTGCTAGAGAGAGTTAGCTGTGGGTCTGTTAAACGGGACACCGGCTGGTGGCCTGCAGAGAGTCCACCCAATGTTCTATGAAGGGACTCAGCTCTTGTGAGAAAGGAGGTTGCATTTGACTATTACTACTACTACTTCAAAGCTAAATCCACTGTTTGTTGCAAGCATGGACTTTACTACAGCTTTTTCCAAAGAGAATAGCAAGTCCTCAAGTGTTTTTGGAGTATCCCACTCAATTTTTGGAGTATCCCACTCAATCCCACTCAATTCCCTCAACCAACTTTGAGTGACCATATGTATACAAGACAAGTTTGAGCCAACATCCGTTGGAAAAAATCCCATGGATTTTGTTGTCGGAAAAATCCTATCCTGTGTACAGGGCATTAGACTGGGTATTAAAGAAATGTGTGACTGAGCTTGTGTGCCTGGCCATAGGGCAAAACATCTGTGGAAGAACTTGGGCAATATTCCTACAGCTCCTATGGGAGTAGCACTACAATAGCATCTTGCTTACAAGGCTTTGTCGATCTCAGCTGTGGTTTGATTTTAAAATTGTGAGGAGAGGAGAGAAAGCCGCCAGGATTTCAGATCCCCGAACCAGTCAAGCTCATGTTCCATGCTTAAGCTCATGCTTAGCACATTCCATCTTCCTCTAAAGAGTCTGTTTTTACAGCTTTGGAAAAAAAAAAATTCTCATATGGCAACATCACTGTCCAAAAAGTTTTAGTGCAGTTGCATAATTTACACCAGCTGTACTATAAGTAATCCTAGATTACTAGATTAATATTCAAGACAGATATTGGTGACTTCACTTAATCTTGGGGCTCCAAAGATCCAATAATCAGTTATCTACACTCACCTGTCACTTTATTAGGTACACCTGTTCAAGTGCCTAGTAACACAAAATACTAGGGAAAAACTCAATGCATTTAGCCATCTAGATGTGGTGAAGATGACTTGCTGAATTTCAGCAACCGAGCATCAGAATGGGGAAGAAAGGGGATTTAAGTGACTTTGAATGTAGCATGGTTGTTTGTGCCAGACGAGCTGGTCTGAGTATTTAAAAAACAGCTGGTCTACTGAGATTTTCACACACAACCATCTCTAGGGTTTACAGAAAATGGTCCAAAAAAGAGAAAATATCCAATGAGCTGCAGTTGTGTGGACGAAAATGCCTTGTTGATGTCAGTCAGAGGTCAGAGGAGAATGGGCAGACTGGTTCAAGATCATTGAAAGGCAACAATAACTCAAATAACCACTTTTTACAACCAAGGTATGCAGAATACCATCTCTGAATGCACAACACATCGAACCATGAAGCATATGGGCTACAGCAGAAGACCACACCGGGTGCCACTCCTGTCAGATATGAACAAAAAAACTGAGGCTACAATTCGCACAGGCTCATCAAAATTAGACAATAGAAGATTGGAAAAATGCTGCCTGGTCTGATGAGTCTCCATTTCAGCTGCGACATTCAGATGGTAGGTTCAAAATTTGGCGTAAACAATATGAAAGCATGGATCCATACTGCCTTGTATCAACGGTTCAGGCTGGTGGTGGTGGTGTCATGGTGTGGGGGATATTTTCTTGGCACATTTTGGGCCCCTTCGTACTAATTGAGCATTGTTTAAAAACCACAGCCTACCTGAGTATTGTTGCTGACCATGTCAATCCCTTTATGACTACAGTGTACCCATTTTCTGATGGCTACTTCCAGCAGGATAATGCACCATGTCACAAAGCTCAAATCATCTCATAATTGGTTTCTTGTACATGACAATAAATTCAATGTACTACAATGGCCTCCACAGTAACCTGATCTCAATCCAATAGAGCACCTTTGGGATGTGCTGGAACGGAGGATTCACATCATGGATGTGCAGCCAACAAATCTGAAGCAACTGCGTGATGTTATCATGTCAATATGGACCAAAATCTCTGAGGAATGCTTCCAACACCTTGTTGAATCACAAAGAATTAGGGGCAGTTCTGAAGGCAAAATTGGGTCCAACCAGGTACTAGCAAGGTGTGCCTAATAAAGTGGCGGGTGAGTGTATATAGAAATACACAAATCAGATTTTCAAACTTTAATTACTACTTGTTTGTTGTAGGTGAGTGACTCGCAAAGTATTGACTTATCTGGATCAGATTATCAGACAAGCAGCAAGCATAGGTACAAGTTTTCTTAAAAGCTTTCAATTTGGGTAGAATGTGGAAGAGTTAGAATATGTGAGATATTATTGTTGTCTGTGTCCTCACTGGGGAGATCCACCATCACTATCTGTCCTGGTAAGCATTGTGCTCAGTATGGAAAGTTATGGGCAACCTACATTTTTGAGCTGTCACAGGAACTGCAACAGAACGGAGAATGGTGATATTTGCTCCAGGGGCAACTGATCAATCAGGGATTTACACTTGCTTTGGAGAGATCTCTTCTTAATTCCTGCTGTGTCTCTGGGACAGGAAGTAGAGGTAATTCTTCCTGACAGGACACAGACAGAAAAAAAGAAACGTACAGGGGTCTAAACAACTTATTTACCCAAAACTGGTAAAAATAAGGTTTGGACTTTACATATACTTTAAACAAGTCATCTCGTGCCCAGGGCGAAGATGCCAAATGGTGAACCCCCCCCAAAACATATGAGCATTATGTGTCAAAAAAAATTTGGGCATTAATCTTCAAGCATAAATTCCCTTTGCAAGACAACATTATCCCCAAACAAAAAATTTCCTTCTTCCAGTACAGATCCCCTCTACCAGCTTAAATCCTCTCCCTCCCCAAATCTCCCCTCCTAGCACAAATCCTCTACCCCTCAAATTTTCCAGAGCATAAATAACTCCCCCCCCCCCAAACTTCCCTCTCAGTGTCAGAGAACTCACGCGTTCCATGCCCGTCCTCGTCCAGTACGGGTTAATCTCCGTTCGGCAAGCGCCAATACCCATGCGCAGCCTTCTCAACGAAACCGAACGTGCGGGCGTACCCGCGTACCAACGCTGACCTGTGCGCGCCCTCGTTTGTCAATACGAACGAGGGCACGCACTTCCACGTCAGCACGAACGTGTGCGCGTAATCACGCACGGACCCGTACCTCCACCAATCCCAGCACAAGGCGCCCTATATAAACATGGTGTCAGTGCTGGATCGTCTTCAGTCTTATCTCCTGAATACCTGCCTGAAGTTCCTGCCTACCTTGGTCCTGATTCACCTGGTTTTCCTGTTACCCTTCCTGGATTGACCCCGCTTACTGATTGCTTCCTTTGGTTTGACCTCAGCTTGGATCCCTGGACTACGGCTCTGCTCTCTGATTCGGTACCTTATCACCTGCCTGTTGCCAACCTATTGCCTGCCTTGACCACGAACTTGCCTTCTGCCTTGTACCTTGTTTGCCAGCCAGTTGCCGACCTACTTGCCTGCTTTTTGACCACGAACTTGCCCTCTGCCTTGTACCTTGTTTGCCAGCCAGTTGCCGACCTGTTTCCTGTCTTGACCTCGCGGTGCCTACATCCATCTGTTCGGCTGTTGCTGCACACAGCCTTGGATACCAACGTGAACACCAGCTCTTCAGAGGAACCAGTACTTCCAAGTACCAGTCTACCAGCCGCAGGCACTTGCACCCTTTCGTGCCCCAGCACTCCCTGTTCCCACCACCAGGGGTGTTTGGACCGGAACCGTGCACGAGGCCATCCCCAGCATCCGGACTCCGCTGTAAGGTACGTGATACTCAGCACCCCTCATGGCCCCTCTCTTAGCACTAATCCAACTTCCCTTCCTAGCATAAATCCCCCAACCATCCCTAATAACACAAATACTCCCCCACTCTTAATCACCCCTTCTAGCAAAAATCCCAGCTGCGCCCCGGACAGCCATCCCTTCTGCCCATCCCTTGTCCCGGCCCTGCCGATAACATTCCCTAAAAACCAGATGATCACTATAGGAAAGACTGACATATGAATATGAAATCAAATTATCAAAACATAGGAAACAACAAACAAAGAAAATGTAAAATCAAAGTAACAGTTACAATAATATCTCATCTGTATGATTTTCTTGGTATGGTACAGAAGTGGCTAACCATTGATTTTCTGTTGTCAATGCTGTTGTGATCATTAGCCATTGACATTGTCCTCTATTGTTGCTTCCCAATATAATGATAATAATATAATGACATCACACCATATTTCCTTTATACCTTGTGCTAGTAAATGTGAACAATCAACATACATTATCAGGAGGCTCATTGGATTCCTGTGATTCATTATCCGAACTTCTTCCCTCATCCTCCTTATACTTTGATGTTTTCTGTAAGAGAAAGATAGGCTTTATTATTGGTTACAAATATTTTATTACATTATTTGCAAATATTAGAGGTTTTATCTAAGAATGTGTTCCTTAGAACTACAATTAAAAGCTGAACTCCAGGCAAACAGCTAAATGCACAGATGTAATACATATAAGAAACTTTTTTTTTTCTACCAAAGGATTTATTTTTCTGTCCATTTATTTTCTATTCCATCCAGTCCTGAGATATACACAGCTTTTCCGCATAGCACAGCAAGGTGGATGAATAACTTCACAGTTAAAGCAGAATATATATTTCCCCCGCTCTCAGGCAATGTTGTGTCTGCAAGCTCCCTCACCCACGCTGACATCTTCTCACAGGTCTCTTCTGGGTTTCAAATTATGGGCACACTTGATTGGCCTGTAAAAGAAAGCACAGAAGAGAGGCGCCACCGAGTTAAGATAGTAAGCATTTTATTCCACAAAAATAAGGTGCATATAACCACTTACATTTAAGTAGAGGTAATTCAGCACAATAAGAGAGTCCTCTGGGGCGTCATATGTGCACCAAGTCCGTTTGTTTTAGTCCAGTGCGGCGTCCTGTCCAGCAGGATATCCTAACGTTGGTGATACTGGCTTGTTGGACCGAGAGCGAGGCTTGGCTCCGGTCAGATGATTCAAACAAACGTCGGGCGTGGTGACGTCACAGCTAAGCCGACGGCGTTTCGGAGCATGCACACTGTAGATGGAAGGAACAGGCGCACTCCTTTATCTGACCGGAGCCAAGCCTCGCTCTTGGTCCAACAAGCCAGTATCACCAACGTTAGGATATCCTGCTGGACAGGACGCCGCACTGGACTAAAACAAACGAACTTGGTGCACATATGACGCCCCAGAGGACTCTCTTATTGTGCTGAATTACCTCTACTTAAATGTAAGTGGTTATATGCACCTTATTTTTGTGGAATAAAATGCTTACTATCTTAACTCGGTGGCGCCTCTCTTCTGTGCTTTCTTTTACATGTACTTTGGAGTTTGCTCTCAACTTCCCGTTCTGAAGGCTGCCTTGGACTGTTAATTAGCTTGCATGCCACAGATCAAAGGTTTTGTTCCCTCCATTATCATTAATTCTTGTAAAATACAAAATATGTTTACATACTATGATAGTTCTGTTATGCTATTTGTTATTTAACATTAGGGAATTGCAAAATATCGAATACAGAGCAACAGCGCCATCTATATATATGTTTTTTACACTTGATTGGCCTGGCCAGGATAATGCAACAGCTGCACATGGCAGGATTGCATGCCCAAGGTAGTTTACGGTGTAAGAAGGAAGATAAAGATTTTTATTGTAAAAGAAACATATTGAAGTTGATTTACTAAAGCTGGGGGGTGCAAAATCGGATTCAGCTTTGCATGGTAGTCAATCAGCATCTATCTTCAGCTTGTTCAATTAACCACTTCAGCCCCGGAAGATTTGGCCCCTTAAAGACCAGGCCATTTTTTGCGATACGGCACTGCATCGTTTTAACTGACAATTGTGCGGCCGTGCAACGTTGTACAAAAAAAAAATTGATGTTCTTTGATTTTGAAAAAAACTATATTTTTTTACTTTTTGCTATAATACATATAAACTACGTGGTATGTTCACCAATGGCTGGAACCTGGTGGACAAGATGGGTGAACTAGAGATACTGTTGAACGAGGAGGATTTCGATTTTGTGGTAATTTCAGAAACCTGGTTCAACAGCTCTCATGATTGTCTGGCAACCATTCAAGGGTATTCCCTTTATCGCAGGGATAGAGAGGGTAAAAAAGGGGGGAGGGGTATGCCTATATATCAAGAACAATGTACAAGTGAATGTGAGAGATGACATCAATAAGGGAGCTAGGGAGGAGGTGGAATCCTTATGGGTAGAGCTCCAAAGGAATGAAGCTAAGGGGAAAATAATACTGGGAGTATGCTTTAGGCCCCCTAACCTGAGGGAGGAGGGGCAGACAGATCTCCTATCGCAATTTGGATTAGCAGCAAGGAGTGTTATCATAATGGGGGGTTTTAATTATCCAGACATAGACTGGGCAGAGGGAACAACACATTCGTCTAAGGCTCGCCAGTTTCTAAATGTCTTGCAGGACAATTTCACGGGTCAGATGGTAGATGCACCAACTGGAAACAAGGCATTACTGAATCTATGGACGAATGTGGAAATACGGGGCAATTTAGGAAACAGTGATCACAGGTCAATTGGCTTCAGTATAAATCACACAAATAAGAAACACAAGGGGAACACAAAGACACTGAATTACAAAAGAGCCAACTTCCCTAAATTACGAACCTTGCTAGAAGATATAAATTGGGACAAACAAAGAACACAGAGAGAGATGGGTTTTCTTTAAGAGCATATTAAATAAGGGCATTAGCCAGTGCATCCCATTGGGAAATAAATTTAAAAGAGCGAACAAAAGTCCTGAAAAGTCCAAAAAATACAAGGCTGAAGGATCATCATCAGCATTCAGACTTTACAAGAATGCAACAAGATATGTAAGGGTGCAAAAAGGGCGGCTAAGATAGAACACGAAAGACACATAGCAGAGCAGAGCAAAAAAAATCCCAAGAAATTCTTTAACCACTAGCTGCCCGTCCACTGTTATATGATGGCGGTACGAGGCAGCTCTCATTCTGGGCCACCGTCATATGCCGTGATGGCTTCTCAGGCCGTGGATCTGTGTGTGTAAACACACAGATCCACGTCCTGTCAGAGGAGAGGAGACCGATGGTGTGTCCCTTGTACTAAGGGACACCTCCCCCAGTCATTCCCCTCCCCCCCACCCTGGGGGCCCCGATGTGGTCCGGCAGGCACCCACAATTGCCCAGTAACAGAGCAGGACCGTGGATCTGTGTGTGTAAACACACAGATCCACGTCCTGTCAGAGGAGAGGAGACCGATGGTGTGTCCCTTGTACTAAGGGACACCTCCCCCAGTCATTCCCCCCCCCCCACAGTTAGAATCACTCCCAGGATACACATTTAAACCCTCGATCACCCCCTAGTGTTAACCCCTTCCCTGCCAGTCACATTTACACAGTAATCAATGCTTTTTTATAGCACGGTCGCTGTATAAATGTGAATGGTCCCAAAAATGTGTTAAAAGTGTCCGATATGTCCGCCGCAATATCGCAGTCACGATAAAAATCGCAGATCGGGGCCATTACTAGTAAAAAAAAAAAAAATGCTATAAATCTATCCCTATCTTGTAGACGCTATAACTTTTGCGCAAACCATCAATATACGCTTATTGCGATTTTTTTTAACCAAAAATATGCAGAAGAATACATATCGGCCTAAACTGAGAAAAATGTTGTTTTAAAAAAAAAAAAATTGGATATTTATTATAGCAAAAAGTTAACTATTGTGTTTTTTCAAACTTGTCACTCTTCTTTTGTTTATAGTGCAAGAAATGAAAATCATACCACCAAAAGAAAGCTCTATTTGTGGGGAAAAAATTATAAAAATTTAATTTGGGTACAGCGTAGCATGACCGCGCAATTGTCAATCAAAGTGCGACAGCGCTGAAAGCTGAAAAATGGCTTTGGCAGGAAGGGGGTGAAAGGGCCCAGTATTGAGGTGGTTATGTATATAAACAGTAAAAAAGGGAGGACAGACCATATTGGCCCCATAAAGAATGAGGAAGGACATCTGGTTACAAAGAATGGGGAGATGGCTAAGGTATTGAATGTATTCTTCTTCTCAGTCTTTACAAGGGAATCGGGGGGCTTCAGAAACCAAAACTGCAGTGTTTGTCCTCATGACACATAACAGGAAGCACCCTCATGGCTAACAGAGGACAGAATTAGAAATAGACTTGGGAAACTTAACATTAATAAATCACCGTTTGGATATCACAAGCAAAGTTGACATGGAAAAAAAATGGATCCAAAATAGTGTAATCCCATTTATTAAAAAAATACAAATAAAAACTGCTTACATTTTGATGTGCCCTGGCCTGGAACTGAGGCTGGATGGCATGTACAGTAGGTGTATAGATGGAGAGCGTTATTACGTCTTCACGTCTTTCCTGAAGACGTAATAATGAAACGTACATCGAGGCAGTACTTGGTCACGTCATTGCATCATATCCGGTCCCTCTGGTTGCTGGCTGACGGTGGTGAAACGCATGCCAGCTAACACGCTGATCGCAGATCTCCATCTATACACCTACATGCCATCCAGCCTCAGTGCCGGACCAGGGCACATCTAAATGAAGGCAGCCATTTGGCTTTCTTGTTTTTATTTGTATTTTTTAATAAATGGAATTACACTATTTTGGATCCATTTTTTTTTTTTTCATATCAACTTCGCTTGGGATATCCAAACGGGGGAGAGGTACAGACCCAGTGTATAGTCTCCATATTGCAGCAAGCATAATCTTGCTAAAGCGCAATTGACCTTTTCAAACAATTAGGTCAACACCATCTGGTAAGCAGACACCCTTATGCAGAGCACTTTGGGTGACAACATATTTGGTGACGGTGGCAGTGATTCATCTCCAATCAGAAGACCTTTTCTTCTTTTGTATTTTTTGTCGTATATTTTTTTTTCTCTTTTTTTCACATTGTACTTTTATGAAGCACCAATGTTGAGATTGTCATTTTAATATTGTATTACTGTTGATACAGTTATCTGCTTTTTTATGGTTGAAAATTCTACCACAGTTTGATATTTACACTCTATATTCTATGCCATGGTATATACAGTGCCTTGAAAAAGTATTCACACCCCTTGACATTTTCCACATTTTGTCATGTTACAACCAAAAAATTGAAATGGATTTTATTGGGATTTTATGCAATAGACCAACACAAAGTGTACCATAATTATGAAGTAGAAGGAAGATGATAAATGGTTTTCACATTTTTTTTACAAATAAATATCTGAAAAGTGTGGCATGCATTTGTATTCAGCCCTCTTTACTCGGATACCCCTAACTAAAATCTAGTGGAACCAACTGCCATTTAGAAGTCACCCAATTAGTAAATAGAGTCCACCTGGGTGTAATTTAATCTCTGTAAATACAGCTGTTCTGTGAAGTCCTCAGAGGTCTGTTAGAGAATCCTAGTGAACTAACAACATCACGAAGACCAAGGAACACACCAGACAAGTCAGGAATAAAGTTGTGGAGAAGTTTAAAGCAGGGTTAGGTTATAAAAAACTATCCAAAGCTTTAAACATCTCACGGAGCAATGATCAATCCATCATCCGAAAATGAAAAGAGTATGGCACAACTGCAAACTTACCAAGACATGGCTGCCCACCTAAACTTACAGGCCGGGCAAGGAGAGCATTAATCAGAGAAGCAGCCAAGAGGCCCATGGTAACTCTGGAGTAGGGATGGGCCGAACGGACCCCTGTTCAGTTCGCACTAGAACTTTTGAACACCGCGAAAGTTCGGACCCGAATAACGAACCCCATTAAAGTCAATGGGACCTCAAAATCAAAAATCAAAAGTGCCCATTTTGAAGGCTTATATGCAAGTAATTGGGTATACAATGGTTATAGGGTTCCGGTTCCTTCCCTGTGGGACATGTATCGATAAAATAAACGTTTGTGAAAAACTTCATTTTTAAATGAGCAGTGATATTTAGATTTTTAAAGTGAAAGCATAAGAATGAAAAATTCCATCCAATATAGTGCCTGGGGGGGGGGGGGGGGCCTTAGTCTACCTGTCAAGTGGCAAAGTTGTACCATGTCTAGCATCTGCTGCAGTAATAATTGCATTTATAAAGGGAAAAAAAATGAAATTTTCCCTGCAAGCTGCCTTTATTTTGCAAGGCAACAGCTGGGGAGCCAGTGTGTATGATGAGGCCACAAAACAGTACACTGTGAACAAGATCAGAGATTTTTTGGATACATTCTGGTGTCACTTTGACTTTGGACTTCTCACCTGTACATAGTGCCCACTGTCATACCCTCCACACTCCTCTCATGTCCATACTCCCCACGGTCATACCCTCCACACTCCTCTCCTGTAGATACAGCCCACTGTCATACCATCCACACTCCCCTCCTGCGCATACTGCTCACTGTCGTACCCTCCACATTCCTCTTCTGTACATACTGCCCACTATGATACCCTCCACACTCCTCTCCTGTACATACTGCCAACTATCTTTCTCTCCACACTCCTCTCCTGTACATACCACCCCCATAATACCTTCCACACTCCTCTCCTGTACATACTGCCCCTATCATACCCTCCACACTCCTCTCCTGTACATACTGCCCACTGTTATACTCTCCACATTCCTCTCCCTCACCTGCACATACTTCCCACTTTTATACCATCCATACTCCTCCCCTATGCCTCTTACATGCAAAAACAGTTCTTTAAAATAATATTGAATATCCTCAATGTTACCAGCTCTAGAATGGGAACACTTTTGTTCCATCTTCATCCTGTCTTCCTTCCAGGTTCTGTGCCTTCGGTCACTTGCCTTGGCCGGCCTGTGTTGCTGTCACTTCCACGCATGCTCATTCGCATCCTCTCTCTCTCTCTCTCTCTAATCCCCCCTCTATCTCTCATCCTCCCTCCCTTACCCCTCACCCCTCTCTCATCCCCTTTCTCTCTCTCTCTCATCCTCCCTCTCTCTATTTAATTGAATTTGTTATAACAAAAAATTGTTTGCATTTTTAATTATTATTTTTTTTATTTTATTTTTTAAATAAAAAGCCCCGCCATAATCCTCAGCACCAGGCCCATGATGTTCTTAATCTGGCCCTGCTAAATCCAATTGAGAATCTGTGGCAAGACTTGAAAATTGCTATTCACAGACACTCTCCATACAATCTGACAGAGCTTGAGCTATTTTGCAAAGAAGAATGGGCAAAAATGTCACTCTCTAGATGTGCAAAGCTGGTAGAGTCATACCCAAAAAGACTTGCAGCTGTAATTGCAGCGAAAGGTTGTTCTACAAGGTATTGACTTAGAGGGGCTGAATAGAAATGCATGCCACACTTTTCAGATATTTATTTGTAAAAAAAAAAAATGAGAACCATTTATCATTTTCCACCTACTTCACAATTATGTGACACTTTTTGTTGGTCGATCACATAAAATCCCAATAAAATACATTTACGTTTTTGGTTGTAACATGACAAAATGTGGAAAATTTCAACGGGTATGAATACTTTTTCAAGTCACTGTACATAAAGTGGTACATGTGCGATAGAAATATTGACTATACTACTACTTGCAGTCCTGCTAAAAATCGCAGATTGCGGATATTACTAGTAAAAAATAAATAAATAATACAAATGCCATAAACCTATCACCTATTTTGTAGACGCTATAACTTTTGCGCAAACCAATCAATATACGCTTATTGATTTTTACCAACAATATGTAGAAGAATACATATTGGCCTAAACTGATTTATTATAGTAAAAAGTACAAAAATATTGTTGTTTTTTTTTTTTTTTTTTTAAATTGTCGCTCTTTTTTTGTTTATAGTGCAAAAAATAAAAACCGCAGAGGTGATCAAATATCACCAAAAGTAAGCTCTATTTCTGGGGAAAAAAATACATCAATTTTGTTTGGGTACAATGTCGCATGCCTGCGCAATTGTTAGTTAAAGCGACTCAGTGCCGTATCGCAAAAAATTGCCTGGTCATTAAGGGGGCAAATCCTTTAGGTCTTTAACCGGTTCCCGACCAGCGCACGACGATATACGTCGGCAGAATGGCACGGACAGGCAGGACCCCCGTGAGGCTGGTCGCGGGACCCGCGCCGGTCGGGAACCCCGTGAGGCCGGTCGCGGGTCCCGCGGACTCGATCGCTGTGGGGACACCCGCGATCGTCTCACGGGAAGGCAGAACGGCGAGATGCGGAAATAGACAGCATCTCCCCGTTCTGCCTAGCAACTAATGACGCCGATCTCTGCTCCCTGTGATTGGAGCAGAGATCAGCATTCACTAGCTGACAGCCACGCCCCCCCCCCCCACAGTAAGAAACACACCCCTATGCATACTTAACCCCTACACTGCCCCCTTGTGGTTAACCCTATGCATACTTAACCCCTTCACTGCCAGTGTCATTTATACAGGAATCAATGCATTTAAATAGCAAAAATTTCAAAAATGTCCGATGTGTCTGCCATAATGTCGCAGTCACAATAAAAATCGCTGATCGCCGCCATTACTAATAAAAACAAAAATTATTAATAAAAATGCTATAAAACTATCCCCTATCTTGTAAACACTATAACTTCTGCGCAAACCAATCAATAATCGCTTATTGCGATTTTTTTTCCAAAAATATGTAGAACAATACGTATCGACCTAAACTGAGGAAAAAAATGTTTTTTTATATATTTTTGGGGGATATTTATTATAGCAAAAAATAAAAAATAATGTGTTTTTTTTTCAAAATTGTCGCTCTTTTTTGTTTATAGCGCAAAAAAAAAAAAAAAACGCAGGGGCGATCAAATACCCCCAAAAAAAGCTCTATTTGTGGGAAAAAAAGGACGTCAATTTTGTTTGGGAGCCACGTCGCACAACCGCACAATTGTCAGTTAAAGCGACGCAGTGCCGAATCGCAAAAAGGGGCCTGGTCCTTTGGCTGCAAATTGGTCCGGTCTGAAAGTGGTTAAGTGGTAAATTGTATGTAAAGCCAATTTTTTTTTATTTGGATAGAATGCAGAAGAGTTACAATATCTGTGAGATATTATTGCTGACTATGTCCTCACCGGGTTAGATCCACCATCCCTATTTCTCCTGGTAACTGTTGTGTCCAGTACGGAAACTTATGGCCAACCTACATTTTTGTGTCACAAGAACTGCAATAGAAGGAAGATCCTTCGATGGGGATATCTGCTTAAATGACAAGTGTCCAAGCTGGAACTTTTGCTTGCTTTTTTGACATTTCTTTCAACTTTCTGCTTTGTCTCTGGGTAATTCTCCCACCCAGGACACAGACAGAAAAAAAAAAACTGACAGGGGTTTAAACCATTCCTTACTCTATCCAAAACTGGTAAACATATGGTTTGGACGTATTTTATCCTAAATGTTACCCTAAAAAAAAAAAGAATCCTGTTCCTTTAAAGCATGTTATACCGCACAGTGCTTGTGCTCTGTAATTTGGCCCTCTGTATCACCTGAAATACCTGGCTGATCCTGCCAGTTTTGTACCCTCCCCTCTGTAAACTGACCACGGTTTATGATAGCTGCTGAGCCCTGACACCGCGGTCAGTTTACGTGCTTCCATCATCCACAGCTGTCCTGTCCTTCTCTGTCCTCCTCTGTCCTCCTCTCCCCCCTCCCTCCCTGCCTGTCTGTCTGTGACCTCCCCCCTTCCCTCCTGCAGCTGAAATTACTTTTAACTTCTTATATAATTCTCTTTGTTTCCTAATGATAGGTGCTCCTGCCTGTGTGTTTTATAAAAAAAAATGCAGTTTATACCTGTTATACCGGCCGGCTCTCTCCTCCTCTCGTCCCGACTGATGTCAATGGGGGAATCTTGGCCCCACCCTCTGTAGCAGACGATGAGAGGAGAGTGCCGGCCAGTCACGTGAGTGCCGAGCGGCGCTCTGAAATCAGGTATAAACAGCATTTTTTTAAATAAAACACAGAGACAGGAGCACCTATCATTAGGAGACAAAGAGGATTATATGAAGTTATCAGTGTGGGTTAACAACCACTTTAACATACTCTTTAAACAGGGATGCTGATTGCATTCCCTAATATTGGGGGTTATTTACTAAAGCTGGTGAGTGCAAAATCTTGTGCAACTTTGCAGAGAAACCAATCAGCTTCCAGGGTTTATTTGTTTTATTTGAACAAGCTGAAGTAAGAAGCTCACTGACTAGTGGCAGCTGCACCAGATTCTGAGTGCACCAGCTTTATTAAATTTGCCCTATCCTGGTGATCACTATAGAGAGAACTGACATACAGTATATCAATATGAAATCCAGTTATCAAAACAATGGAAAATGCAAGAAGTCAAAGTAACAGTTACAATAAAATCTCACTCACTATATGATTTTCTTGGGAATGTAACGTGGCTAACCATTGCCTTTTATGAGCAATGTGAGTTGATGGATTTGCTGTTGTCAATGCCGCTGTGATCATCCACCGCTGACATCTATTCCTCTATTGCTGCTTTCCTATAGGTTGCAGGTTTTTGTCTGGTATTTCTGCTAAAACCTGTCTGCAGTTGGTAACCCCAAGAACGGTGGAGACTCCAGACAGAATAGCTTTTATATAGTAATGACATCACACTATATATCCTTTATACCATGTGATAGTAAATGTGATCAATTTCAACATACACTAAGCAAAATTATAAACGCAACGCCTTTGTGTTTGCCCCTATTTATCACGAACTGATCTCAAAGATCTATGACTTTTTCTATGTACACAAAAGGCCTATTTCTTTCAAATATTGTTCACAGATCTGTCTAAATCTGTGTTAGTGAGCACTTCTCCTTTGCTGAGATAATCCATCCACCTCATAGGTGTGGCATATCAAGATGCTGATTAGACAGCATGATTATTGCACAGGTGTGCCTTAGGCTGGGCACAATAAGAGGCCACTCTAAAATGTGCAGTTTTACTGTATTGGGGGGGGGGGGGGTCCGGGGTCCAAAAAACAGTCAGTATCAGTATCTGGTGTGACCACAATTAGCCTCACGCAGTGCAGCACATCTCCTTCGCATAGAGTTGATCAGGTTGTCTATTGTGGCCTGTAAAATGTTGGTCCATTTCTCTTCAATGGCTGTGCGAAATTGCTGGATATTGGCAGGAACTGGAAAACGCTGTCCTATACGCCGATCCAGAGCATCCCAAACATGCTCAATGGGTGACATGTCCGGTGAGTATGCTGGCCATGCAAGAACTGGGATGTTTTCAGCTTCCAGGAATTGTTTACAGATCCTTGCAACATGGGGCTGTGCATTATCATTCTGCAACATGAGGTGATGGTCATGGATGAATGGCACAACAATGGGCCTCAGGATCTCATCACGGTATCTCTGTGCATTCAAAATGCCATCAATAAAATGCACCTGTGTTTGTTGTCCGCCACCATGGGCCACTCGATCCACAACATTGACATCAGCAAACCGCTCACCCACACGACGCCATACACGCTGTCTGCCATCTGCCCTGTACAGTGAAAACCGGGATAACGGTTACGATGGCGAACTGCAGTCAGGTCAAGATCCCGATGAGGACGACAAGCATGCAGACGAGCTTCCCTGAAATGATTTCTTGTTTGTGCAGAAATTCTTTGGTTATACAAACCGAGTGTTGCAGCAGCTGTCCGGGTGGCTGGTCTCAGATGATCTTGGAGGTGAAGATGCTGGATGTGGAGGTCCTGGGCTGATGTGGTTACATGTTGTCTGCGGTTGTGAGACCGGTTGGATGTATTGACAAATTCTCTGAAACTCCTTGGGAGACGGCTTATGGTAGGGAAATGAACACTCAATTCAAGGGCAACAGCTCTGGTGGACATTTCTGCAGTCAGCATGCCAATTGCACGCTCCCTCAAAACTTGTGACATCTGTGGCATTGTGCTGTGTGATAAAACTGCACATTTTAGAGTGGAGTTTTATTGTGGCCAGCCTAAGACACACCTGTGCAATAATCATGCTGTCTAATCAGCATCTTGATTTGCCACACATGTGAGGTGGATGGATTATATCGGCAAAGGAGAAGTGCTCACTAACACAGATTTAGACAGATTTGTGAACAATATTTGAAAGAAATAGGGCTTTTGTGTACATAGAAAAAGTCATAGATCTTTAAGTTCAGCTCATGATAAATAGGGGCAAACACAAAAGTGTTGCGTTTATAATTTTGCTCAGTGTACATTATCAGAATCTTGATCGGATTCATCCGTTTCTTGATCCTGTTCTGTGTCAGCACTTTCCCCAGCCTCATATTAATCATTCTCCTCCTGATAGTCCTCATATTCCTCATCCTCCTCATATTCCTCATCCTCCTCATATTCCTCATATTCCTCATCCTCCTCATATTCCTCATACTTCTCATAATCTTCTTCCTCCTCATACTCCTCATAATCTTCCTCCTCCTCATACTCTTCGTCCTTCTCTTCCTCCTCCTCCTCCTCAGACTGCTCATACTCCTCATCCTTCTCTTCCTCCTCCTCCTCCTCCTCATACTGCTCATACTCCTCATCCTTCTCTTCCTCCTCCTCATACTGCTCATACTCCTCATGCTTTGCTAACTTTGATGTTCTCTGTAAGAAAAATTTAGGCATTTTCTATTAATAAGAAATATCTTAATGGTGTATTTGCAAATATTAGAGGTTTTATGTCAAATGTTTAGTTCTCCTAGAATGTATTATTTATATCTGAACTCCAGGGAAACAGCTAAAATGCACATGTATGAAATACATATTAGATAGCTGTTTTTCCTGCCAAAAATGTAGTAAACTAACAATGTGATGTTCATGAGCTCCCTCACCGGCACTGACCTCTTCTGGGTTTAGGATCTTAGACCAGTTTGATTAGTCTGGCCAGGAGGATATAACTCCTGCACACCCTGGAATTGCATGTGCAGCTCAGAGTACAGTTTAACCACTTAAGTCCCGGACCATTTGGCTGGCCAAAGACCAGAGCACTTTTTGCGATTCGGCACTGCATCGATTTAACTGACAATTGCGGGCTTGTGTAACGTGGGTCCCAAACAAAATTGACGTCCTTTTTTTCCCACAAATAGAGCTTTCTTTTGGTGGTATTTGATCACCTCTGCGGTTTTTATTTTTTACTTTTTGCTATAATAAATATCCCCAAAAAATACATAAAAAACTGTTTAGGCCGATACGTATTCTTCTACATATTTTTAGTAAAAAAATTGCAATAAGTGTTTATTGATTGGTTTGCGCAAAAGTTATAGCGTCTACAAAATAGGGGTTAGTTTTATGAATAATTTTTTTTTACTAGTAATGGCGGTGATGTGCAATTTTTATTGTGACTGCGACATTATGGCGGACAGATCGGACACTTTTGACACATTTTTGGGGCCATTGTAATTTTTACAGCGATCGGTGCTATAAAATTGCACTGATTACTGTAAAAATTACACTGGCAGTGAAAGGGTTAACCACTAGGGGGCTAGGGAGGGGTCAAGTGTGTCCTGGGGAGTGATTCTAACTGTTGGGGGCTGGGCTACGAATGTCACTTCACTGATCATAGCTCCCGATCACAGGGAGCTATGATCACTGACAGTGTCACTAGGCAGAACGGGGAGATGCTTGTTTACATTAGCATCTCCCCATTCTTCAGCTCTGTGAAATGATCACGGGTATCCCCAAGGCAATCTAGTCCACGGGATCCGCAATCTCAGTCACGGAGCTCCCGCCAGGGTAGCGTGCGTGCCGGCGGCGCGCACGCGACCACACGGCGGCAGATTCAAAGGGACTTACCTGAATGCCCATTTGCCCAGCTGTGCCATTCTGCCGACGTATATGTATATGCTCCGGTTGGCAAGTGGTTAAGAATTTTCTGGGGAGAATGATAAAAATATTTTTTGTCAAAAATCTCATATGTGTGTACCATATGAGATTAAATGTTGAACCAGCTGCTGTGTAATTGAGGTGCTCGTGTCTGTTACAAATTATCTAATTAAGTTCATGGATACTTAAAGACACTTGGTTTACAAGCGAAACATGTAAGCAAGAAACAAGACACAACCATGTCTCTTGTGGTCTGAGCACCGATATGTCCGCCTGACAGCAAACTATCTTCATCCATCCCGAATCCCCGTGAGTTCATCTCCAATACCTGATTGGGACACTTGGATTGGACAGTGCTGGACCGTCTGTATGATGTGTGGATACATCTGAGAGACTATCATATGGCATTTATCTGGTGGATTATACTGTGCACTTTCTAAAGCAAAGACGTCTGTCAAAATCATATTGAAGAGCTTTTCTCCACACCTTAGTAAAAAGGCGACTGGGCTACATATACAGGTGGTCTTTTTGAAATAAATAAAAGGACACAGAACAAGACGTCAAAACGGTACCATTGAAAAGCCTTCAATTAATTAACTTTTTATTGTCTCCGGCCCTGTCCTCCTATCCCCTCTCTTTCCAGCTGCTTGGCTATTCTAATGTCTAAATGAAAATCAGTTAAAGCATATGCACTTTCTTTTCAAACGGAGTTAATGAACTCTCAAAGTTATAAATGCTGAATAACCTTTTTTCATCCGGTGGAATCAGACAGCATATATATGTATGTGTATATATATATATATATATATATACACAGTTCTTTTTGGTTAAAAGAAGTTTAAACTATAAAGAACATAGTGAGCAGATCTATATGCATGGGCATGGGCGTCTGCAGAACTTTTTCCAAGGGGGGGCACCATTTTAAGGTCTGGTCGTGTGATCTTACCTGTGTCAGTCAACAGCGGCTGCAGGGGAGAAAGCGCTTGGCGACGTCTGATAAAGCCTGATGAGGTGATGTCACCCATAGGTTCCCATGTCACAGTTGTTATTGGTGCTCCCTCCTCTCCCCTGCATACGCTGCTGGATCACACAGGTGAGATAACATGACCAGATTGGAACAGTCTGAAAATAGGTTAGTCTGCATAGGTGTTAGGGGTAAGGGGACATGGGCAGTTTTTAAGGCTAGCGCAAGCTGGAATTCTACTTTCAATCTACCCTCCCTATTGGTGGCTTGTGGCAGTGTTAAAGCAGAGCTCCAACCAAAAGGGGAAGCACCACTTGTTTGCACCCTCCCCCTTCCACTGCCACATTTGGCACTTTTTGGGGTAGAGAGTGTACCTGGTTTTGCCGTGGTGATCTGAGCCACATGCGAAACCATGCAAAATATGCAGCTTCCATGGCTTCAGGAACTTCTTAGCTGGCCTGGGGTGAGCTCTGGTGACTGTTGGGCTGGACAGTGGCTGCTGAGGGAACTTTGTCTTCCTGATCGCCCACCTGCTGCTTTGGCTGATCACCCTGACTTGGACAGCAGCCAAACCTGGGAGAATCGTCCTTCTCCTGTCTGGTACGGCTGCAGCTACAGAGAAGGAGGCAAACACAGCCTCAGTTCAGTGTGCGGCTGTATCAGAGGTCAGAGCATGGGGCAGTGTGACAGCTGGGCAAGTTGCTCAAGAGCTTCTCCTGAGTGTTATGAGCATAGTGCAGCTCACAATCTGGTGCCGCCTCTCCTCCCTGCCTTGCCTGCAAGGACTGCTCGTGGACACCAGTGTGTCTCGCCGCTCCAGCGCTATCATTTGCTGGAGCGGCGATGACGTCACTCCCGCGCATGCGCGCGAGATTGGCATATCGCCGTGATCTCGGCATCTTCAGTGCGCCCTCAGTGCGCCTGTGCGCCGCTGTCTACGGCGCATGCGCCGTAGACAGCAATGCCTTTTCATCGCTAAATATCTCCTAAACCATGTAGGTTTAGGAGATATTTATTGGACTTACAGGTAAGCCTTAATCTAGGCTTACCTGTAGGCCAAAGTCATATGGAAGGGTTTAATTCCACTTTAATGGCAGCTTCCATGGCTTCAGGAACTTCTTAGCTGGCCTGGGGTGAGCTCTGGTGACTGTTGGGATGGACAGTGGCTGCTGAGGGAACGAGTGCCACCGAAAAAAAACGAGCGGCGCCGAAAAAGACCGATCTGACTGTTCGGCTCCGCTCGCAGCCAAGCTTCCGAAACAGCAGGGAGGTGGGACTGATCTCTGTATCACTGATTTCTCTGCCACTGATCCCATCACTCTGCCACTGATCCCATCCCTCTGCCACTGATCCCTCTGTCACTGGTCCCATCCCTCTGACACTGATCCCTCTCTCACTGATACCATTCCTCTGCCACTAAACCCATCCCTCTATCACTGCTCCCATCCCTCTTTCACTGATCCCAAGTGACTCTGTACAAGTGACTCTGTGGTATGTCCACCCTCTCTATTTGTCCTAGTAACAATTTTTACTGGCACAGAATGCAGTAGTAAATACATACAATTTTTCACATTTGTCACCAGAACAGGTATACGGGGAATATTCCAATGTGCACACTTATTCAGGTGACAACTGTCTAAGAAAAGACATTTCCTCTCACTTTTTGTTATGTCTCTTGGACAGGAAATTAAGGCAAATCTTTCCAACTGTACAAATAAAATTTGATCCAGTCCAGGGAATACCCGATTACATCTTGGGGGATCAGAAAGGATTTTTTCCCTTGCTGGAGCAAGTTCAATCATGCTTTATTTATTTTTTTACTTCCTCTGGATCAACTGTGAGTTTATATCGAGGTTGTGTGTGTTTTGTTTTTGTTTTTTTGTTGAACTGGATGGACCTGTCTTTTTTCAACCAAATTAACCATGTAACTATGTAACAAAGGCAGAATGTTACATGTTTTTAGATGCTCTCGCTGTTCAATTACTTCCCTCAATAAAAACAGTTGCATTTGGATAGTCACATATTACCATACATTCTAACATTTTAGGCCTCGCATTTTAATATGTAGCGATCTCCCCGACTTCCAAGGGCCTGATGGTGACCCCCAGAACCAGGGAAAACTGACATTCCTCCTCAGGGTGCAGGTTACTAGGCATAGTGGATGTGGTGCAAAGTGAAAAGATTGGGCGCCAGTCACTTTTTGTAAAAATTAACAAAGTGTTTTATTTCTCTTAACAGGAACGGTAGCAGAGAGGGTTAGGGCTCAGGACACCCTTAGGCAAATGCAATAACAATTAAGGAAAACTCTGTAGACAAAAATAGAACTAGGCAGACAGCAATACAGATAAAGGTCCTTTAACCACTTGCTTAGTGGGCACTTAACCCCCCTCCTGCCCAGACCAATTTTCAGCGCTGACGCACTTTGAATGACGATTGCGCGGTCATACAACACTATACCCAAATTCAATTTGTATTCTTTTTTTTCCACAAATAAAGCTTTCTTTTGGTGGTATTTAATCACAGCTGGGATTTTTATTTTTTGCTAAACAAACAAAAAAAGTTTGAAAAAAAAAAAATCATGTTTAACCACTTGACATCCGCGCTATGGCCGAATGACGGCCACAGCGCGGATCTCAATTCCTGGGAGGCCGTCATATGAAGTCCTCCCCTGTGCACGCTCCCTGCGCGCGCCCTATATGGCGCACGCAGAGCGCGCTGTGATCACTGAGTCACTGAGACTCGGGTGATCAGCGATCCGAGTAAGGGGCCCCTTACCATGTGATCAGCTGTCAGCTAATGACAGCTGATCACATGATCAAAACAAAAGCTTGGTGATCGTTTTTTTTTGCTCCTCGCGCTGACAGCGGAGGAGAAAAAAAAAAGCCGCCTCATCAGCGTACATCATTGACGGACAAAAATTACCCATTTTAAATTTTTATAACAAATTTCTTTTTTTTTAAATGTGGTCTTTTTAAATTTTTTTAAACAAAAAATAAAAATCGCAGAGGTGATCAAATCCCACCAAAAGAAAGCTCTATTTGGGTGGAAAAAAATTATATCATTTCATTTGGGTACAGTGTTGTATGACTGCGCAATTGTCAATCAAAATTGGTCTGGATAGGAGGGGGGTTTAAGTGCCCAGTAAGCAAGTGGTTAACTAGTATTTAAATACATTTTGCAAACAGATAATTTTTCTCCTTCATTGATATGCACTTATGAGGCGGCACTGGTGGGCACTGATAGGCTGCACTGATGGACACTGATAGGCACAGTTAAGGCAGCACTGATAGGCACAGGTAAGGTGGCACTGATGGGGACAGATAAGGCGGTAGTGATGGGCACAGATAAGGGGGCACTAATGGCCACTGATAAGAGGGCACTGATGGGCCCTGATGGGTGGCACTGATGAGCGGCACTGATAGGTACCACTGATAGATGGCACTGATGGGCACTGATAGGTGGCACTGATGGGTGGCACTGATAGGTGACAAAGATGGGCACTGATAGGTGTCACTGATGTGCAGCACTGTTGTTGAGGCACTGATTGTGGGCACTGATGGGTGGCACTGTGGGCACTGATGGGTGGCACTGTTGCCTATTGCTAGGTGGCACTGGCAGGGGGCACATGTGGGCACTGAGGATCTGGCGGCAGCTCACCATGATCGGATCTGATGTCCCTCTCATAGCCACCGGTGATCGGCTTTTTTTTTTCTCCTCGCTGATCACAGAGCATGCCGCGCGTCCCCTGCAGGGGGCACACAGGCTGCTTGGGCACAGGAAGATGTCAATAGACGTAGTCCCGGCAAAACAGGTCTGCACTGTAGCCGTCATTCGGCTATAGCGCAAATCTGAAGTGGTTAAGCTGAATGCAGCAATCTGTATCTTGTAGCAACTGTTGTCTCCTATAACAACTTCTCTCACATTATCCTACTCTATATCTTCCAGTTTAACTCACAGCATCCCCCTATAGATCTTCCAGCTTAACTCACAGTATCCCACTGTAGATCTTCCAGCTTAACTCACAGTATCCCACTGTAGCTCCCACCAAAATAAAGCTCTATTTGTGTGAAATAAATGATAACAATTTAATATATGTACAGTTTAACCATGCTTTCTGATGCCTTCATGTGTAATGTGGAGGTGTGTTGGGGTGCCATTCAAAATGAAAGGCATCACAGTACCTAAAGGTATGGTGCTCTAAATAGAAACTTGCTCTTTGGGATTTTATGAGACCACTGCAATCCCACGAACTTCTTCTTCTTCTTCGTGTCTTCAGTTTAGATGTATTCTTATGTTTTTTTTTTTTTTAAATGTGTTATACTGTACTGAATTCTGTTGAAATGTACTGAATCCAAACAACACAATGCAATCTCCTGTGCACGGGGGCTTAGTCTATAGGTGGGGGTCTGGTGTAGCCAACCCTTTGGATAGAGTGTGGAATGTCAAAGGTCTTGCTGCCCTCCTCAGAACAATAAGTATCCTTAGAACTGAAACATATAGAAAGAAAAGAAGGTGCACCGACCTTGTGCATTACCAAAAATAAAATGTAATAAAAAATTTAACAACTAGAGTAATACTCACAAATGAATGTTATAAAAAGGCTTGGCAGTGCACCAGCAAGTGGAGCTGTGTCTCTAGCTATTACTGCTGTGGCTCTAATGAAGAGGGTCCTCCCTCGTAATGCGTAAGCCATTTGTGATGCCATCTGGTCCTCCCTAACACCTGGTCCAGGTTACAGGTGTCTAGAGACACAGCTCCACTTGCTGGAGCACTGACCAGCCTTTTTATAATGTTCATTTGTGAGTATTACTCTTGTTGTTACATTTTTAAATACATTTTATTTTTGATAATGCACAAGGTTGGTGCACCCTCCTTTTCTTTCTATATGAAATGTACTGAATGCTCTAACTAGAGATAAAAAAATGCTTTCTTCTCTTTAGGGAGCTACCATATTGTAAACTCTGTTACATTTCTGTCAGGAAAGTCCCCGTGGAAGTTGCAGTATTGGCCGCTCTGTCGCACGCCTGTGTGATCCGGTGCGCGCTGGTGCGCGTGCAACGGTGCGCACTGGTGCACACGTGCATATGCGCTGGTGCCGTTCGCGCGCGACTCTTGGCACCAATTGGCCTATTTAAACTGGAAGTGCTTTCTGATCTGAAGCTCCCTGTTACCCTTGCTCCTGTTTACCTGCCTTGTATGTTTGATCTCCTGATGACCCGGTTTGACCTTTGGCTTCTCCATGCTTTCTGCCTGCACCTGACCTCGGCCTGCCTCAGACTTTGAACCTGCCTGCTTCTCTGGTACCTCACTCCCCACCTGCTGTCGACCCTGCCTGTGACCTGATCTGTTTGCCCTCCTCCTGCTCCAGCATCATCTGCCTGTGCACCTGCCAGCCTGCCTGCTCCCTCTGGGATCCACTAACCCTTGAACTGTGTACGGACTGCTCCATCCAGCTTCTGGGTTTGGATATCAGGTTATCCTGTTCCAGCCTGTCTGCTGTTCGGTTGGTGACCATCTCTACAACATATGGGACCCCAGAGCCACCCTTCCTGCAACTGACCCGCCAGGCTCTCATACCACTCTGCACTCCCGTGCCTCCTGTCTGCTCTATCAAGGGACGTGAGTCAGACACGTAAGGGAGACCTTCCTCTGCTCCATCGGGCTCATCGGTCAGGTAAGTGAGACTCTGACACCCTCCTTGTCCTAATAAGACTTCACCAACTCAAGGATACAGATTTTCGACTTTGGGAAAATGAACTTGCAACAACCCCACCTTTATGTGTTATGTGTCTTATTGTTTTTCACTATACAATCCTATATGTATGTATTCATATATTGGCTTCACAAAAGGGTACTGTATTATCTGCATAATATATTTGTATATATATATATATATATATATATATATATATATATATATATATATATATATATACACATACACACACACACACACAAAGCTAATTGCTTTATTCAATGTTATCTAATTATCAATACATACATACACATCCATGTTCTTTTATTCAATAAATAGGTAGATTTCCCCAAACAGGTTTTAAACTCACAACCCAGAGCCATGATGTACGATCCCCTTAGCTACCATGCATTTTTAAGGAAATGTGATCTTTTGCTTTTATCAGGATTACAATTTTGCAAATGCAAAAACATTCCTCTTGCATTCTATAATTACTATGTTAATATGAAACAATGATGGTACATTGGTTCAAATTAGGTAAGAGACAAATTTTCTTCCTCTACCCAATTCAACATACATATTTATTTGAGTATGATGCATGGTGGTAATAAAAATCAAAATGGAACTAACATCAGATATATGTTTTCATGTTAGCTACATGTATGCTCAGTAGTATGCACATTTAACACTTACAATTTATTTATTAGGCCTTACAGAGACCAAGGCACTCCCCTGACATAGCTTTCATATGCTTCTTTCTCCATAAGGATGGCACTATCTTTTGTTTAGCCATTATACAGGGTTAGCATTTACATTCTGGACTGAGATGCTCTCTGAGGTAATACATTCATGTAAATCCTGGTGTCTGAGCAGCTCCTAGCTGTCTCCACAAATACATTTTATACATCAGTGATGGAACATAGCGGTTAAATCAAGGACTACTGTGGTAGGGCTCAGTTTATTTTATATGTCAATACAGTCAATCCAAAATAAATAAATAATAGACCTCACCTTTCATCATTTAAAAAATTACATTGTTGCCATAAAATACCCACATAGATCTGGACTGCACTCACTCCTTAGCCCATTATGTAGACATTTAGGGCTTGATTTACTTAAAATTGTGAGTGCAAAATCTGGTGCAGGTCTAAATAGAAACCAATCAGCTTCCAGGCTTTTTGTCAAAGCTTAATTGAACAAGCTGAAGTTAGAAGCTGAATGGCTACCATGCAGAGCTGTACCAGATTTTTAACTCTCCAGTTATAGTAAATCAACCCCTTAATAACAAAAACTTAATTCTTACACCACTTATTTGAGGCATTTGATAGTTCATATAATTAGTTATAGGTCGTTAGAAAAGCATCTTATGTAGATGTGGTTGGTGATCTCTGCACATTGAAGATACTCCCAATTTTCTTTTTAATCTGTGTCCACAAATGTCTGATACAGATAAGCCCCCTACTACAATCTGTACTATATATTCCCATTGCACACCATACTATAACACTGACGTTTGCCATTCTTGAAGCGGAGTTCCATCCAGAAATGGAACTTCCGCTAGTTGGATTCCTTCACCCCTCCGGTTCCACATTTGGCACCATTCAGGGAGGAAGGGGGAGCAGATACCTGTCAAATCCAGGTATCTGCTCCCACTTCCGGGCAACTAAGCAATGTCTGGGCCCCTCCACCTTCCCCCTGCTGTCTTCTGGGAGACACACAGGTCCCAGAAGGCAGCAGGGACCATTCAGATCGTGCAACGTGACTCGCACATGCGCAGTAGGAAACAGGCTGTGAAGCCGCGCGGCTTAACTTCCTGTTTTCCTTAGTAAAGGTGTCTGTGCCTGCACCTGGAGCCGAGAGACAGGTCTGCTTCGGGTGAGGATATTGCGGGTTACCTGGACAGGTTAGTGTCCTTAAATTAAAAGTCAGCAGCTGCAGTATTTGTAGCTGCTGACTTTTCATATTTTTTTTTTCCCAGGCGGAACTCCGCTTTCAGTATGACTGCATAAAGATACATTGTGAACAAACTAAATTGAAGTTCCATGCTTTTTATTGCATTAAATCACACTGAAAAAAAGGAGTGAAATTAATAAAGGATTTTATAGATAGTCTTTAGAATTCCATCATGTACCTGTCATAAACATGCTTTATGCTTCTACTTTAGTGCGCTCCCCTCCCCTCCCCGGCCAATCTCGCCTGTAACACTGATAGGTACATGGTGACCTTTTATAGTAGGGGTAGGTGGAGCTTGATAAGGAACTGAGAGACTAGCTCCCCATCAAGTCTGCCTTGCTTTTGATTGACAGCGCATGACAGTGGGCAGATTCATAGTGCTATTCAATCAAATAGCAGCTTCTGACTCTGCCCACTGTCATCCATTGTCATTCAAACAAGAAGGGCCTAAAAACAAAACAAGTTCTTCACCAGGCTCCAACTCACCCAATATTTGCTGAAACCATAGAGACTGGTTCCCCATCAGGTCCACCTCCCCCTGACTCAAGCCATTTCACAATATGGACATTGCTATAGTTGGGTAATGACATCACCACTATCTCAGCCCCTTTGTATACATTTAGCTTTCAGCCAGGGAATCTCCTTGCCAACAACTAAATGGGGGTTAGGGATAGAGCCTCATATATTCATGACAGTTTCCCAGCACAGTCATGGGCAGTGATTTTTTTCTCAGAGAATAGGTGCAGGAACCCACCCTCCCCAGTCAACTTCCCACCCCCAACCCCACCCCGTACCTTTTTCCCATCCCCGATCCCTCCATTCCTCAGGAAAGAGAAGTAAAGTGTTGCTAAATAATTGGGGGTATTCAAGGCTCACCTCCCCATTCATAGGTCATCCTCTCTACTCTCATCCACAGCTCATCCTCTCCCCTCCTCTCCACACTTCATCCCCACCCCATCCACAGGTTGCCTTCTCTTGTCAACAGTTCACCCCCCCCCCCCCCCACAGCTCACCCTCCTCCCTGCTCACACCCTCATCCACAGCTCACCCTCTCCCCCCAAACATCCACAACTCCCCGTTTAACCTCTGTCAATATGACACCTCTGGACACCCCTCATCCACAGCTTACACCCCCAGACCACAATCACCTCTGCACCCCTATCAACAGCTCATCTTTCTCCCCTACACATTTCACTTCTGCACTCTATAGTTCACCCCAATCCACAACTCCAAACCTCTGCAACCCCCCATCTTTCACCACTGCACCCCCAGCTCTCTTAACTCTGTACAAATCCCCCTGCCCACAACTCTCACTTTGCACAATCTCTAACCCCCCCTCCCCTAGCTCTGACCTCTGCAGAACATCCAAAACTTCACAGTCTCTACTCTCTCAGCACAACCAGCCCACCCTTCCTTCCCTTTTTTTTTTTTAGCTCTATCACTTGCATTGGCATTTAGCAATGCAGCAAACTCAGTTCTATTAGGCACATCAGGCTGTTTTTTCCCTCAACCCACTGTAGTCCCCTCCATGCAGCTCCACCTGTAAGATCAGTGTAGCACAGAGACAAGGAGGAGTTTCAGAGCGCTTCACTCTGCTCAGTGCTACACTGATCTGATAGGCAACAGGAGGGGATAGCTGCCTCTGGAATCCCAAATAAAAGACGACAGTTGCGGCATCTGGACACAGTATGCAGGCACTAGCATACAGAAGCAGGTGGAGGAAGTGTATAGAAAACTTTCTCTATTGGCTTCTGTGCTATGTGACAGACTGCAGAAGAGAGGGCTGCCAGAAGTGGCGGAACGGCATCCAGCACGTTCTGGCAGAAAAAAAGCCCTGGTCATGGGCGACCCTGAGAATTGGCATACCTCTGTACACCAGCTCAGAGTTGGTTTTAAATGCCACCAGTTTCCTGATTTGCGAACTGGCTGTAACTCTTTAATATTCTGTCACTGCCATAGTGGCGGTAGTAAGTACTACCTGAATTTGTCAAATGTATTGGTAATGTTATGGAAACTGGCACAAATGCTTATTGAAATAAGGTGCAAGTAGTTCCAAAAAACTGTCCTGGGTGCTTTACTGAATCCGCAGACAATTTTTGCTTTATATAGAAAATATAGCCATATGTACTGCACTCTCTAACACAGTCAGACTTACATTTGCCATGGAGATTTGCAGCAAAAAGATAGCAGCAAGCAGAATTTTCAAAAAAGTCTTCATTTCTATTGGATAACAAAATAGAAAATGTAAATAGATTTAAAGTGACACTAAACAATATCCTTAGTTTCCAAAAATAATCCATATACATCCACTACTTAATGGCTAGTCCGTCAGTACATCGGGATTGATCAATTTTCAAATATACAACCGTAGCCCAAAGTTTTGAGAATGACACAAATATTCATTATCACAAAGTCTGCTGCTTCAAAGTTTTTAGATCTTTTTGTCAGATGTTACTATGGTATACTGAAATATAATTACAAGAACTTCATACATGTCAAAGGCTTTTATTGACAATTACTGTACATGACGTTTATGCAAAGAGTCAATATTTGCAGTTTTGACCCTTCTTTTTCAAAACTTTTGTAATTCGCCCTGGCATGCTGGCAATCTACTTCTAGGCCACATCCTGACTGTTGGCAACCCATTCTTGCATAATCATTGCTTGGAGTTTGTCAGAATTTGTGGAGGTTTTTTTGTTCACCTGCCTCTTAAAGTAGTTGTAAACCCAGTCAACTAACAAAAAAAAAAAAAAAAAAACCTGCAAGACAAAGGCATAATGTATATGCCTAGCATAGTATGTATAGGATACTAGCTCATTATGAAATACCCACCTTAGATCGAAGCCCCCGCAGCTGTCCCCGTACACTGGTCCGGCTGGCAACATCCCTCCCGGAGTTATTTCTGGATATCGCGGGCTCCGGCGCTGTGATTCTCTGGAGCCACGACGACGTCACTCCCGCGCATGTGTGCGGGAGCCGCCAGTAACAGCACGTTAACTGGAACAATGGCAAGAGTGAGTCGTTGCTTCAGTGCGCATGTGCCGATGACCGTGCAGGTTAAGGAGTTATCCAGGGTAGCTACAGGTAACCCTTATTATAGGCTTACCTGTAGTAAAACATGGATTGTAAGGGTCTACAACCACTTTAAGCATTGACCACACGTTCTCAATGTGATTAAGGTCTGGAGAGTTTCCTGGCCTGGACCCAAAAATTCAATGTTTTGTTCCCCAAGCCACTTAGTTATCACTTTTGCCTTATGGCAAGACACTCTATCATGCTGGAAAATACATTGTGCATCACCAAACTGTTCTTGGATGGTTTGGAGAAGTTACTCTTGGAGAATGTTTTCGTGCCATTCTTTGTTCATGTGTTCTTAGGCAAAATTGTGAGTGAGCCCACTCCCTTGGCTGAGAATCAACCCCACACATGAATGGTCTCAGGATGCTTTACTGTTGGCATGACACAGGACTGATGGTAGCGCTCACCTTTTCTTCTCCAGACAAGGTTTTTTCCGAATGCCCCAAACAATTGGAAAGGGGATTCATCAGAGAAAGTGACTTTACCCCAGTCCTCAGCAGGTCAATTCCTGTACCTTTTGCAGAATATCAGTTTTTGCCTGATATTTTTCCTGGAGAGAAGTGGCTTCTTTGCTGCCCTTCTTGATGCCAGGCCATCCTCCAAAAGTCTTCTCCTCACTGTGCATGCAGATGCACTCACACCTGCCTGCTGCCATTCCTGAGCAAGCTCTGCACTGGTGGTTCCCCCGATCCCGCAGCTCAATCAACTGTAGGAGATGGTCCTGGCACTTTCTGGACTTTCTTTGGCGCCGTGAAGTCTTCTTCACAAATGCAGTGGTAATGTTTTTTTTATGGGATTAAGTTCATTTTCATGGCAAAGAGGGACATCTGATCACTCTTCATAACATTCTGGAGTATATGCGAATTGCCATCATAAAAATTGAGGCAGCAGACTTTGTGAAAATTATTATTTGTGTAATTCTCAAAACTTTTGGCCACAGCTGTACTGTATATATTATCGTTTGTAGACACTATAACTTTCCTACCGACTAAATAATACACACTGATTTGGGTTATGTTTAACAAAGAAATGTAGCAGACTACATTTTGGTCTACATTTATTAGGAAACATTATCTGTTTGCAAAAGTTTATAATAGAAACTAAGAACAATTTTTTTTTTTCAAAATAACAGTATTTTTCCATTTATATAGCAACAAATTAAAAAAAACCCAGTGGTGATTAATACCATCAAAAGATGTGTGATAATATGATATACATTTCATTTACATACAGTGTTGATTGACCAACCAATTAGCAGGTAAAGTAGCACAGTATAGCAAAAAAAATGGCCTGGTCATGAAGAGGGTAACACCTTTCTGGAGGTCAAATGGTTAAAGTGACCTTGCCCTTTCTTTTGCAATCCCATCCAATAGTATCTATACATAGAGGTGTTTATTAGCCATTTCTTGCTCCCTCTCTCATGTCACAGCTTCTAACAATCCCTATATAGAAGCAGTGATACAGTAACTATTTTTTTTTACTTTCCCTGCATAACTCAAAATTTTCAGTCACTGTGGGGGTTATTTACTAAAACTGAAGAGTGCAAAGTCTGGTGCAAATTTGCATAGAAACCATTCAGCTTCCAGGTTTTATTGTCAAAACCTAATTGAACAAGCTGAATTTAGAAGCTGATTATCTACCATGTCTACCTGTACCAGATTCTGAGTGCTCCAACCCCTGTGTTTTAGTGTTGCCTGGAAAGAATTTCACAATTTCTTCTTTCCCAATTTTACATTTTTTTTACTTTTCTATTAGCCTCCTATTTACAACAGAATTTTATGCCAAATCAATGAGGGCTAAGGACGGGGGGTATCTTTCCATAATCAGCAAAGACGCACAGCATACTTGCAGGTTATGGCTCACCTACCTACTAGCATGCTCTTCTCCAGTGCTGGTAGGTCTACACTCACGTCAATGCTCTGTCCCTCACTGCCACCATCTTCTTTATTGTTTCTTCTGGGTTTGGCATTCCTCCACCTTTTACAGATGTTGAGAATGAGCTGGGGGTGTACACTACACTGAACGTGTGCCGTAGGCAATGTACACAATATAAAAGATTACTAGGAGCATTTAAAAGAGGTTTTGGCCCGAACAAACTTTGCATATGTCCTCCATCAAAAAAAAACTAAAATGAGACAATAAATAGTAAGGGTAAAGTCCTGAGCTGCCAGTACCACTAGATAGTAGGGTGGAAAAAAATACACCAATTCTCTTGCACATGACCTCCAATACTTCTGACTTATCACTTTTAATATCCAGCCATAAAGAAGTAATGCAAACCTATGAGGACAGAATTATGGAAGCTGCCATTGCTGACTTGATATTAAAGATGCATACTAATAATAACTATAAACACCAATAGAAACATTTCTAAAACAAAATACAAGTATAATGATGATAGTGCAAATACCAACTAACTGACATCATTACTTAAAGCTAAATTTTAATCTGTTTATATTTTGCCTTTCCTTGTCCCTACAATAACTACACATCAAAATGCTAATGACATTTTTAAATAACATATTTCCATTTCATTATTTCCTGCTGTCACTGGATGCTATAGAAGCCATGATGCTTGCAACCACCGTATCCCTAGGAACAACTGACGTCACTGGAAGTCCCTGCCACTTAGGCAAAGGAGCAGGAATAGCAGTAACATCACTGCCCAAATATGTTCAAAGCCAGATTTGGTGAATGATGTCTCTACCACCCCCTTCTCTTATATTCATGAGGACAGCACAGGGCACAATCATTTGGCTATGAGTATCATCAGGATTGGTCTTGTGCATCGGGTCAGATTTGGTGAATGATGTCACTACCATCCCTTTCCTTTATATAGCTGAGGACAGCTCAGGGAGCTGTCATTTGGCTATGAGTATCATGAGCATTGGCCATGTGTATCGGGTCAGATGTGGGCAATGTCACTACCATCCCTCTCATTTATATAGCTCAGGACAGCTCAGGGAGCTGTCATTTGGCTACGAGTATCATCAGGATTGGTCATGTGCATTGGGTCAGATTTGGTCAATGATGTCACTACCATACCTTTCGCTTATATAGGGGAGGACAGCTCAGGGAGCTGTCATTCGGCTATGACTATCATGGGGATTGGTGGTGGGCATTGGGTCATCAGATTTTTTTTTGCTTGAGTCAGTGGGCATTGTGATGGATGAAAGGGTCTGGTATGCATTTTTTTTTTTGGGGGTGGGGGGGGGGGGGGGCACAGCAAAAGTGACATTTTCAAAGAAAAACCATGATACTGTTGAAATTGTTGCAAATGGCATTCATTGCCAGCTTCTTTAAAAAGAAAAACAGCCCACAGACTTCCCCCCTCCCCAAAATACCATCATAACAGACTATGATGTTGTTTTTTTAAGAAACTGTTGATGAAATGCCATTTAAAGGCAATTTTAGACAACTTTATCCTTTTTGTTAATTTCAGTGCTACTGCACCGCTTTCTTAGATTACAGAGATGCACCCCTTTACAGGCAGAATTAGGGCACCCCCAGTCATGTTATTTAAAGGAATTGGGCATTTTTTATATTTCACTTTAGGCATTAAAAAAATTGCTGCTCTTGGCTGGATGGGATTTTAAAAAAATATATTTGCATTGGTACATGTTCCCCAGGGTAGTGCCCAACCCTATGTTATTTTTTGACATTCCCCCGCCTGCCTATTAGCCCAGAAAATGGTCATATTTAAATTGACAGATTCGGCTCCCATCAACGTCAATGGGGTTTGGGTTTGACATCCGAACTTCTTTAAAGTTCGCCAAATCTTGCAGAAAACAAATACCCAGGGCAATTTGGCTCATCCCTAGTATAGATGACAGCTTCTGTTCACAAGGTTGTGTCCTAGAAAGAATGTAAATCATGCTGTTCTCCGATAGCCTGTTATTAAAAACTTCTGGAATTTTTCTTTATTAAAGAATTATTAAAAATATGATTATTAAAAATGTTACATTTTAAATTATTAAAGAAATCACGCAAAAAAACCTGTAATCATTAAGAGGTTAACCAGAACTCATGTCTATTAAGACATTTTTTTAACAATTTAAATAAAAAAATGTAATATTTATTATGTTGCTAGAAATGTAAATCAATTTGAAATGCATATTTTTTTTAGTAGATTCAATGTAAATGTGCATAATCACTTACCTTCTCCACTTTATGTACACACTGGGAAAAGAAAAGTCAAGACTGACAATCTGGAAAGTGCACATGGATTTATATATCTATGACCATCATAATCTGTCCCAACCCTTATAAACATGTCAAAGCTATGTCAGTTTTTGCTACCTCAGCCAAACAATATACTGCATAACAACAGCCTGAACATGATTAAACTCTGTTAAATTAAGTTAGCATTGGCTGCCAGCCTCAACAGTAGACGCCATAGCAGACAAAAGTAATCATCCTACTTGGTGAGAAAATAGAATGACAAAAACATAGGCTGCAGTACATTATTAAATGGAGCTAAATATTGAAGTAGGTGTTTAAAGAGTATTTACTTATAAATAATATGTCTTTAACAGCAATAATCTTGACTTAACACTACTTTGGTAACAGTTGTAGGAATTGGGAACAGCAGGTACTCCTTACAAACACATAAAAGAGTCATTCTGACCTTAGGATTTTCTCTTTTGGCTAGGTCCTTGCTTACTTACCCTGGAGCCTTAAATTGACATGTGGTCATCTAAGCCCAGCCCTTGACCATCACTGGCCACTTGTGTTAGGTGAACGGTTCGGGTAAAACTCATGCTGTTCACCCTATTTGGGGAACACCTGAATTTTCAGGGTGTACGGAGAACGTTCCCCCTGCCGAATGCCCTGCAATGCACTGCGCACTGCACAGTGCATTCTGCTCCCTGATTGGGGCACCATGTCTCCATGTTGATGGGGACAAGGGTCTCTTCCCCGCAACCCTGGGTCTGCAGACGGGGGGCTTATCAGAATTTGGAATCCCCCTTTAAGAAGTGGGACCCAGATCCTGCCCCCCCTGTGAATAAGTATACCCATTCACCAAAATAGTTATTAAATTGAACTCAAGTCACATGACATACTCGTTGCCATCATCCCTAAAAATAGTAAATAACCAACCTCTCAGAGCGGGATTTTTAGGGCAATGAATAATAGAAAAAATGAAAGTAATATAAAGTTTATAGATTTATTTGTACAAAAGACATATTATTTTCTCAAAATATACATTTACATATTTAGAAGATAAAAACAAGGTAGATGTTTCAAGATGCTGTACATGTAGATAGGTGCGAATTTCGACGCGTTTCCAAACGGCTAATGATATGCCTATCTTCCTCAGGGAATATAAAACACCATCTACAGAATATCAAAACATACCAGTTACAGAGATATACAGTAGAAAATACCACACTAATCATAGAATGGATTTTATATGAAGAAAATAATGTTTTTCAACACACTTACATCATAGTACAGAAATATCCTATATGATATTGCTTCCCTTTCACTTCCAAGGGACCTGAATGGATGTCAACCAACGGGAGGGGAACACACTATTCCAAAACTCCCCACAAGACGGCATGTAAACAGTATTTTGTAGCTCAACAAGGCGTTTAAAAATCTAAATATACCATAGCTGGGAAAACAAAGCAGAAAGGGGAGAGAACATAATGTTAGAAAAACCCATAAAATACTGGGCAGGATCTAAAATCCGCCAAGCCAAGGTGTCCTAAACTGACCCCAAATCATTGGATGAAAAAAGTTCCCAGGAAGGATCCTCCAACAAAAACCAGGATAGGTATTGGAGAGCAGCTCCTACAGCTCCATGCTGTGGAGGGGAATGACGCCGAGTGCCGTCTCAGGCGTCCTTTTAAAGGGTGTTCCAGGATCCGTCCCGCCCCTAGGGGCGTCAACCGATGACGGTGCGCTCTAGCGGCGCACAGCGTCATCGGGATATGTCCCACCTATAGGCTGCATCATGTCCCGGATAAACTACCAGGACCATGATGCAGTGCTGGTGCTTAAGTGCGCATGTGCGAAGGACAGCTCGGCGCCATGGAAACCATAGAGCCAAGCGTACCGCGCACCACGCAATGAAGCCGGGCCAAAAACCTCCCACACTTCCCTAAACCACAGGGCGCGCATGCGCCTAGCCTGTGGTAACCGGGGAAACAGCAGAAAAGGTACACAAAGTGTACCAAATGCTACCCAGGGGGAATAAGGCTGGATCCTGATGTTGAACAACATCTGCCCATGCAATCGACCAAACCGCGGGGAATCGCCTGGACACCCAAACAAATCCCCGCAGCAGATCGTCCCATGAGCTAGTGATCAGGACCAAACACTGCACCAAAAATGACACAAGGGGAGATGAAAAAGAATCCAAAAAACCTGAAAGTGGACAATGTCCCACGGTCTCACTCATGTAACCTGTATGGATGGGGAGAGAAGGAGTATTACAAACGACCTAGGCCATGCAAACCCCCATGAACTCCCCCCCCAAAAAATAGAAGGACTAAAACCACTGGCATTCTAGGGATTCTAGGGGAATCGGACCTTCCCTCCCCTCAGGGCAAAAAACCCTGAGGGAGGGAAAAACCGTGTCCCCCCGCCCACAGCAAAAAAATTGTGGGAGGTGGGGAACAAAAGACCCCAAGGGGTCCAGATGCCAGGTAGGGAGAAGTGGAGATGGGTCCCCAGACCAAAAACGGAGACATCCAGAGATCCGTAAGTGAAGGAATCCCAGGGAAGCAAAACCATTTACATAGATTCAGTCGTCCAACTGAGAACAGTAATAATACAATATAAACAAGACCCCAAATTAATAAAAACCTCTCTCTAATAGCACCTCTTTAAGAAGAGAACACTCCCCAAAGTACACCAAAACCCTGAAGTGTAGAGATCAAGTGGAAAGAAGGTTGGACACAAGAAAACCAGCAAGGCCCACCAAAGAATCAATCTGTTTTGCCCGAACTATAGCCTTCCAAAAAAGGCCTAAAGCTCTCGACCTCATTGAGGCCAGGGGGAGTGGTTGCCCTCAGGTCCCTAATCCAGCGCATCTCACGCTGGAGTAGTACCTTGTTCCAATCACCCCCCCTGAATGGAATGTGTAGTCTGTCTAAAACAGTGAAATTCACCCTGGGGAGTCTATAGTTGTGTTTTTTTGCAACATGACGGCCCAAGGGTAAATATAGATTACAGATTTTCAAGTCATACATATGTTTCTCTACTCTCTTACTAAATTTCTGTCTTGTCTTACCGACGTAGAAGGCACCACATTGACACTGCATGAGGTAGACCACCCCCTGAGTTTGACATGATGCATAATGCCTCAGGGAAAAACACAACTATAGACTCCCCAGGGTGAATTTCACTGTTTTAGACAGACTACACATTCCAATCAGGGGGGGTGATTGGAACAAGGTACTACTCCAGCGTGAGATGCGCTGGATTAGGGACCTGAGGGCAACCACTCCCCCTGGCCTCAATGAGGTCGAGAGCTTTAGGCCTTTTTTGGAAGGCTATAGTTCGGGCAAAACAGATTGATTCTTTGGTGGGCCTTGCTGGTTTTCTTGTGTCCAACCTTCTTTCCACTTGATCTCTACACTTCAGGGTTTTGGTGTACTTTGGGGAGTGTTCTCTTCTTAAAGAGGTGCTATTAGAGAGAGGTTTTTTATTCATTTGGGGTCTTGTTTATATTGTATTATTACTGTTCTCAGTTGGACGACTGAATCTATGTAAATGGTTTTGCTTTCCTGGAATTCCTTCACTTACGGATCTCTGGATGTCTCAGTTTTTGGTCTGGGGACCCATCTCCACTTCTCCCTACCTGGCATCTGGACCCCTTGGGGCCTTTTGTTCCCCACCTCCCACGATTTTTTTGCTGTGGGCGGGGGGACACAGTTTTTCCCTCCCCCAGTGTTTTTTGCCCTGAGGGGAGGGAAGGTCCGATTCCCTTGGGGGTCCCTATATCCACTCAGGAGTCCAAATTCTTTGGCCCAGATTGGTGATTAGAATGCCAGTGGTTTTAGTCCTTCTATTTTTTTTGGGGGGGAGTTCATGGGGGTTTGCATGGCCTAGGTCGTTTGTAATACTCCTTCTCTCCCCATCCATACAGGTTCCCTCCTTTATCCTATACCTGGGTGTCGATCTCATGAGTTACATGAGTGAGACCGTGGGACATTGTCCACTTTCAGGTTTTTTGGATTCTTTTTCATCTCCCCTTGTGTCATTTTTGGTGCAGTGTTTGGTCCTGATCACCAGCTCATAGGACGATCTGCTGCGGGGATTTGTTTGGGTGTCCAGGCGATTCCCCGCGGTTTGGTCGATTGCATGGGCAGATGTTGTTCAACATCAGGATCCAGCCTTATTCCCCCTGGGTAGCATTTGGTACACTTCGTGTACCTTTGCTGCTGTCTCCCCAGTTACCGCAGGCTAGGCCCATGCACGCCCTGTGGTTTAGGGAAGTGTGGGAGGTTTTTGGCCCGGCTTCATTGCGTGGTGCGCGGTACGCTTGGCTCTATGGTTTCCATGGCGCCGAGCTGTCCTTCGCGCATGCACACTTAAGCCCCAGCACTGCATCATGGTCCTGGTAGTTTATCCGGGATATGATGCAGCCTATAGGTGGGACGTATTCCGATGACGATGTGCGCCGCTAGCGCGCACCGTCATCGGTTGACGCCCCTAGGGGCGGGACGGATCCGGGAACACCCTTTAAAAGGACGCCTGAGACGGCACTCGGCGTCATTCCCCTCCACAGCATGGAGCTGTAGGAGCTGCTCTCCAATACCTATCCTGGTTTTTGTTGGAGGATCCTTCCTGGGAACTTTTTTCATCCAATGATTTGGGGTCAGTTTAGGACACCTTGGCTTGGCGGATTTTAGATCCTGCCCAGTATTTTATGGGTTTTTCTAACATTATGTTCTCTCCCCTTTCTGCTTTGTTTTCCCAGCTATGGTATATTTAGATTTTTAAACGCCTTGTTGAGCTACAAAATACCGTTTACATGCCGTCTTGTGGGGAGTTCCCCTCCCATTGGTTGACATCCATTCAGGTCCCTTGGAAGTGAAAGGGAAGCAATATCATATAGATATTTCTGTACTATGATGTAAGTGTGTTGCAAACATTATTTTCTTCATATAAAATCCATTCTATGATTAGTATGGTATTTTCTACTGTATATCTCTGTAACTGGTATGTTTTGATATTCTGTAGATGGTTTTTTATATTCCCTGAGGAAGATAGGGATATCATTAGCCGTTTGGAAACGCGTCGGAATTCGCACCTATCTACATGTACAGCATCTTGAAACATCTACCTTGTTTTTATCTTCTAAATATGTAAATGTATATTTTGAGAAAATAATATGTCTTTTGTACAAATAAATCTATAAACTTTATATTACTTTCATTTTTTCTATTATTCGTTGCCCTAAAAATCCCGCTCTGAGAGGTTGGTTATTCACCAAAATAGTGTCAACAAAGAAATTTTTGACAATTCCTTTAGTAAAAAATAAAAAAACAGTGTCCCCGATGTAGATCCATCGTCAATCACGACAGCGCCGCACCGCAAAAAAAAATTGACCCACCTGCCGTGAAGGCAAAATGCCAAATGGCTGGCTTGCCAATTGACAATTCTTATCTAGGTAGAGGCAGGGCCACCTGACTATGTCACCTGGTGCCACCGCCCCCTTGTGAAGTCACGGACCAGTGCATGCTGGGTCGGTGACATCACAAGGGGGCAGTGCCACCAGATGATGCCACCAGGTGGCCCTGCCCTTACCTATATTAGAACTGTTTGCTTGTTTCCCACCCCCATTTCCTGGAGGATTTGGGGGGACTCCGAACTGTTTTTTTTCTATTTTGGTGTGGGGTTCCCCTTAAAATCCATACCAAATCCGAATGGCCTGGTATGCACTGGAGGGGGACCCCACCCCATTTTTTATTCCATTTATTCTATTCTATTGATGGCAATGATATTGTATTGCCAGCGATTTAAATGTAATTTCATGAATTTTTGCTGCAGCATGTTCTATACATGCTACAGATGCCCCGCTTTACAGGCAGACTAAGATGACCCCCCAGGCACTATAATTTAAAGGAATTTTTCATTTTTATTGTTTTACTTTAAGCATCATTAAAATCACTCTTCCTGATTACCACTGGGTTTTTAAGTTAGTCTTTTATTATATTTAAATAATAATAAAAAAAATATATTCTTTACTTTTTGCTATACAACATATCCAATAAGTAAATAAATAAAAACATCGAATTTCTTCATAAATTTAGGCCAAAATATATTCCCAATAAGTGTATATATGGCAGCAATCAGTGACTTATAGTGGGTCTGTAATAGTGCGGCAGACAATCGGACACAAACTGACGCTGGGTGGGAACTGACTAACTGCCACTGACATCACCAGTGACACTAATACAGTTATCAGTCATAATAATATGTACTATTACTGTACTAATAACACTGGCTTGGAAGGGGTTAACATATTGGGATAATCGAGGGGTTAAGCGTGTGCCTAACAAGTGTTGATGTTTGTAATGTGTGCTGCTTTTTTACAAAAAAATCCCTCTGTACAGAGCCCTGTGTTGATTGTCAACACAGGACTTTGGGTCTGAAATTGAAAACATGCAGTGAACTACAAGTACATCGCTGTGCCTGTAGGAACCTCCCATCTGCAGGACAATGCGGGAGGTCCTAAAGTGGTTAAGGGGCCGTACACATTAGGGTGACATTGTTTTCAATGGTGCCCTTTCATATCAATGCAACACAGCATGGTGCAATTTTGGAAAAGATAGCTGTACTACTTTGGTGTACTTCCAGCATGATTTTAACCCTATAAAGTATGCAAACCGCATCCAAGTTGCACTACATAATTGCAAAAGTGGATCAAAATTGGATAACAGCAGTGAGAACCTAGCTGAAATCTAACATTTAGAAATTGAGAGAAAAATCTTCGGTAACTGCTATGGTTCCCTTACGTTTCACAGACAATCACTGCACCAAAATCTTTTTTACAGATTGGCACTGCCAACCCCTCAAACTGCCTCTGCCCACCCACCACCACTTTTGCACTGACTGACACTGTACAATGACTGCTTCTCTTATTGAAATTGTACAGGCACACTTCTTCAGTGACTAATGTTGCAATCATATAATTCTGCACAGAGTGCCACTGCACCAACACATTTTTCCATTGATGACACTAACCCTGTCCACCTCCACAAAATTCCACTGCACCCACAAACTTCTGCTTCACAGGCACTGTGCAACAACTGCTTCTCTTACTGCAGCCATACAAATGCACAAAGACCACCACTGTCCAAACTGATTTCTCCATGGACCGCCAAGGTAAGTATATGCTTCTAAATTGACCACAACCTCCTGATGTACTTCCCCTCTGACCACCACTGTCACATGCACTTCTTCATTGACAGTCACTGCCTACATACATTTCTCCACAGATTTCTACTGCACTCATGAACTTCTCTATTGACCACACTGTTCCCAAGCATTCTCAAAGGTCCACAGTCATTGAACAGACACAGATATTGAAAAAGTTTTAGTTAGGATGTGCTTACGCAGAGTGACACTGTGAATGCACAGGTAGTAGTGTGCCAACGTCCCGGTACTGAATATATAGAAAAAGCTAGAAACTAGAAGGTTGGACTTTAGAGACACACTGGTAATCAGTCTAAAAGTATTTAAATATATTAATTAAGTACATAGATTAAATACATAGTTACATATAGAAATGCATAAAAAAATAAATCAATAAATCTAGTATTCATACACCCTATGTATACAGGTTCTGACACCACATAGCATAATGACAAGATACACAACCACATCCAGGAGCCAATGAACCAAAACGTTCCTTGATGTCACTCTCCAAGTAATGGTGTGGGTATTCAAAATGCTGTGGGTCAGGCTGTGGGTCAGGGCGTACAAAGTTCATTCAGTAGCTCGACATGTTGCGCGTGAATATGCTTCTTCAGGAAAATTGAGTTCTAATAAGGTGTATACAAAAACATCTTTGGTCCTGTTTCCTCTATAATACACAGGCAGCCTGTGTGAATATATACATACTGGTATCTTTCTGACAATACCTACCTGGTATTCAGTTTTGTGTCGGCGTCCTCCCTGTATAGTCTATACATTGAACAGACAGAGCCAAAGCTGAGAAGGACTGCTACTGGAGATCCAAAAAACAATGGAGCAGTAGATCATGTTGGGGTAGGGAGGTCATTAGTCTACATTAATTCATAAGGGCTGGTAGGGGTGGGTTGTGGTAGTTGTCCCTTCAACAGGAAGAAAGGGGGAATCTTCACTACCAGGGATTCCATCATTTTGAAGGGCTTTCCTCTCCCTTCCTGCTGTGGTTAAGATTATAATATTATATATTATATTATATATTATAACACATTATATTATTTCACAATATATTATAACATTTAGATTTCTTTATATTGTTCCACAACAAATAGTATGAACTGTTTCAGTTTTTATAAAAGTTTTAACTTTGTTACAATTCCTTAATAACCATAGTAATACTAAATATATCTTAAAGTATAAATAAAGTAAAAACTTTTCTTTATTTTCGGATAGAGTGGAGAGGGATTAGAATACCTGTAATGCTTTTACTGCTGTCTGTGCCCCACTTTATACAGTATTTGTCCTGTTTACCATGAATACGAAGAGTGAAAATCCCAAATCTGAGTTGTCTCTACAAAAGGAAGAGATGGGAAATCTTCACTACCTTTTTTAGAGATTTCTACTCACTTCCTGCCGTCACTTAAGGACAGGTAGTAAATTAAAATTGACCCAAGGGGACACAGATGGCAAAAAAAAAAAAAACCGACAGTGCGTATAATCCTCCCTTACGCTATCCAAAATGAAAAAAAAAAAAAAAAAAGTTTGGCGTTGAGGGCTTTTGAGGACAACATTTCAATATAATATACAAACAAGGTACATTTCAATACAGTTGTATAGAGCTTAATTATGTACATTAGGCGTGACTTCCTACGTTTTGAATGAGCAATTAACTGTGCTTCCCTGAGTTTTAGAATTCAGAAAGTAAACACTGCCTTTGTTTAAAGTATACTATATACATATATGTGTAACAGGAGAAAAAAAAGAAGGAAAGCATCAGTTATAACTCAACTGGCCTTGGTATATTGTAACAATATATTGTTTGTTAAATTTTCAGAATTACAGTTAAAGTTGTAATTTAATACAAAAGAGTGCAAAAAGGCTCTGACGGCATGAACAGTCAACAACAAGTCAATGATAGCATGTTTTAAAGCTAAGGAATTAAGGCCTAAATCCATGGAGATCCGTCATTGGGTATTAGAGACGGTGACATAGTGGTCAAATTATAAGAAAACGATTATTGAGAATTTGAAACATATTAGTTTATATGTCACTAAAAGGGTAAAAAAAAACGTGAGCCTTACATCAGGCCAACTTTGTGCATTCAGTGGAGGGGTCAAGCAGGACAGCACCCACCCACTCACCCATCTATAAGCATCCTATAAGCATAATAATGACATTATTACAACTATAGTGACCATTTTGTCATCCAACACTGAACTTAAAGGGGTTGTAAAGGTAAAAGTTTTTTCACCTTAATGCATTCTATGCATTAAGGTGAAAAAACATCTGACAATACCAGCCCCCAGCCCCCCGTTTTACTTACCTGACCCCTCGAAAGTCCTGCTCTTGCCCCCGACATCCTCTTCGCCACTCACTCTGGCCATTGATTGGCTAGAGTGGATGGATTGAAGCAGCGCAGCCATTGGCTCGCGCTGCTGTTAATCACATTCAATGACGCGATACAGCGAGCGGCTGTATCCGCCGGCTGTATCACGGGAGCGCGCCCGAAAAAGGGTTAAAATCCCCCGCAAGCTTTGCGGCGGTATTGCCGCGATATTACCGCGGTGTCCCATTGAAATCAATGGGTAGGGGCGGTATAGGAGCGGTGAATACACAGCTCCTATACCGCTCCAAAGATGCTGCTAGCAGGACTTTTTTTACCGTCCTGCTAGTGCACCGATCCAGTGTGAAAGCCCTCCGGCTTTCACACTGGAGTGAATGGGACCCTTTTTTTCAGGCGGTGTACAGGCGCTATTATTAGCTCTGTACCGCCTGAAAACCGCCCCAGTGTGAAAGGGGCCTTAGTGCAGTGCGATCTGGTCATCC